>SKCR01039623.1:0-154359 GCA_019454045.1 Zanthoxylum bungeanum | reverse complement strand
GAGTACAAGAATACAAAAATAAGCTCATTGGGTCTTACAACAAACCCGATACAAATCTCTAAAGTGGTCGGATGCGAACATGTTTTCTCTCTCCAACTATCGGCTTCTCTCTAAGTGGTGAGATGCAAATTTTGCTAACCCTTAAATCTAAGACTTCAACCCCCATATATAAGCTCATAAATTCATTATTCTACTAACACATTATGTCAGCCATCGTCACGAAGCCATCATTGCCCCATGTTGCTTTTCCCAACCACTCAACAAACAGATGTATTGCCACTGGGTTCAATCACCCCCTATCAACAGAAACTCATCATTACAACCTTTCAACCCCTACAATACACTTTGTTGCATGATTCAATTATTCTGGTACTGTTTCGTCCTATGAATAACTGGTAGAGTCTTCCTCCAATGAGAGTCGTTGATCAACTTCTGTCATCATTAATATAAAATATATTTTACAAAATTAACAAATTAAAAATTATTTTCTATTAATATTCAATTATTTTCTCATATAAAATATATTTTACAATATTAACAATTACAATATTAATTTGAATAATAGAAATAAAATAATTTCATTTATCATTAATTCTTCCTAATTTAAATAATTTTGATTTTTTATTGTAAAGAAAGTTTTTATCATTTATTTTAATAATACAAATTTAATTATAAAGGGTAAAATTGTCAAATTTTAGAGGGAAGGGTGTTTTGGGATATTTGTTAATTAAAGAGAAACCAGAAAAATAACAATTAATAACCAAAGGTCATTGATGTGGGACCCACCCTCATATCTGTGACAGAGACGGCAGTTTCTATTTTTTCTCTGCGCGGAGTCGCTGTGCTTTTGACGTATTTGCTTTGCTTTGCTTATATTTTCAAATAAATGTCTTGCTTTTTCTCTCTTTTGAAAAATATGTCAGGGTTATTTTCACAGACCTCCCCCAAGGGATGGGGTAATTACACATAGATAGAATGTATGCCTTTATAATCACATACATCTCTTCATGTATATATACTATAGATATCCAAGACCATTAGCTCACCGATGAAGCCCCTGGCCAAAAAATTCCATTTATTAACCGTTTGACGCCAGTTGTGATATTTAAGGGTGGCAAAAACGAATCAACGAATCGAATTTATATTGAATCAAAATGTGATGAATTCGTATTCGATTCGTTTATTAAATGAATCTTAATATCATGATTCATATAGTGATGATATTATTCAATAACATAATTTACCATAGTTTATTTATATTAATTTTTCATAAATATATACATATGTAATATGTAATTAATATATTCACTAAAAAAACCTCACTAAATAGCAACAATATTAATTTTCTATGGTAATTGCCATAATTTTCGAATCTTAATTGAAAAATAACAATAACTTGTAAAAGAAAATAATAAAACAAATCTTAAACGAATAAACGAGTCAATGAGTTTAAATTCATATCTGATTCGTTTAATAAACGAATCGAATCGGATTGACTCATTTATGAAATGAATTCATTTTTTTAAATCTATATTCGCTTTAAAGCAAATCGAATCGAATGAATAAACGAATCCTAACCCAAATTGCCACCCGTGATATTACATGATAATATGATAAAAATATCACCGTGAAATTAGAAAAAAATGACAATGTATTAAAAAAATAAATATTAAATAAAACATACAAAGGCATGCTACACAAACAGCAACAATAGGAAGAGCTCAAATAACATTATCAACTCTAACAGCTACAAAATTAGCAGCAACATGACAAGCACAAGCAGAATATACATCATTTGCTTATTGCCGTTTTGTTTAAACCAATAACCAAATGATGACTTGAAAATGCTTGCCACTACAACAAAATGCTCAAGTGGCTGCACAAATCAATTAGACAAATATTCAAATAACCATATTGTCGTATGCATATACTTGAAACTATTATACCTAACTGGTAAAGTATTATGGAAATATTTATGATAAATAGTTTATTATTCTCTAGTTAAGAGAAAATAATACATAAACTAAATTACATAGGGAAAAGAATATCCTTAAATTGAAAAAAATAACCTTGTGTGAGACGCATTTCACCTAAAAGTGGATTCCCTTTTGGCATCTTCTTTATCGATGTCCCCGAGGGACGTGGTTTGGTGGTGTATGGTTCATGATTTCATATTGAGGTCCTGAATTTCAATCAAGGAGTGCGTTTCTTGTAAGAGTTTAGGACAATCGATGATTTTACTTGCTCCGCTTAAACCCAGAAATGATGCTTTTACGACGATATTTCCAACAATTCTAAAAAAAAAGATAATTATGAGGCTTCCATTATGTTGCAGGAAAGAGCATTTTGACTTAAGACTATTGGCGAATCGGCTTCACTTTTAAGTTCTGATTGAATGGTTTTAGTGAAAGAGAGAAAGAAATGATATGAAGAAATGGAAGAAGAAGAAGGATAATATTTCTTACCAATGCATACTTCGGCCCGCTGGATGACGAGGTGTTGTAGTAGGTTTATCAAATAACTGTTTGATTTTCAATTGAATTTACAAGGACTTTTTATGTATACAAAACTGAATACTAACATCAGGGGAGGTATGTGATTATACAGGCATACATTCTATTTATGTGTAATTACCCCATACCTCAGGGGAGGTATGTAAAAATAACCCAAATATGTAATCATAATAATAATATTATAATATATTACTGAAATAACTTTAAAAAAAATGGGAGTTTCGTATTCTTCTTATGGAGGTGTGAATTCTGAAGCGAACCGAGTCTTCTCTTTCACACCTTTCATTATTAAGAATAAGAATCATCTAGGGTTTGACAGCACCAAGTCCAACAAAGGTCTGTTCTTTGGAGCTTTTTTTTTTTATTATTATATTTTTCTTTATTTTTTTGAGTGTGTGTAGATTTTTCTGTTGAAATAGTTTTGTGTGTTTGAATCCTTAACTGGGTCTATCTTCTTTTTTTCCAACTGATTTTCAGAGACTCAGCTGAATCTGATCTTCTGGGTCTTGTTATTTGGAAGCTTAAGTATTTGGGAAGTTTGAATTTCTTGAAATTTTGATTAGGAAAACCATTTATGGGTCTGAAAATGGAAATTTGACTTTAAAGATTTTTTTTTTTTTTTTTTTACTGTAAAAAGTTGTGATCTTTAGAGTATTTATGGTCTGTTTGGTTTTGGGGAATTAGGGTTTTTTAGGGGTTAAAATGGAAGAGGTTGAAGAAGCTAACAAGGCAGCTGTTGAGAGCTGCCACAGAGTTTTAAGTTTGTTGAGTCATCCCCAAGATCATGTTCAGTATAGGAATTTAATGGCAGAAACTGGAGAAGCTGTTTTTAGGTTTAAGAAAGTTGTCTCTCTTCTTAACACTGGGTTGGGTCATGCAAGAGTGAGGAAGCTCAAGAAGTTACCAGCCCCTGTTAACCAAACCATCTTCTTAGAAAATCCTCACCATAAAACTGAAACTCCATCCAAGAGTCTACAATTTCTCCAATCTAGTTTTCATGGAAACCCAGTTCAAGAATTGGGATCATTTGCTAAAAGTTCATTAACTTTGGGGAACCCATCGTTGGAGTTGATCTCAAATGGGAAACACCCTCTACAACTTTCTCATCAAGCACCTTCAGCTTCGGCACAATATCATTTCCACCAGCAGCAACAGCAACAGCTACAACAGAGGGTACAAGTTCAGCAGCAGCAGCTGCATCAAATGAAGCTTCAAGCTGAAATGATGTTTAGAAAGAGCAGTAGTGGTGTTAGCCTGAATTTTGATAGCTCTAGCTGCACACCGACAATGTCATCCAACAGGTCTTTCATTTCTTCCTTGAGTATAGATGGTAGTGTGGCTAATTTGGATGGAAGTGCCTTCAATTTGATCGGGGCACCGCGATCTTCAGAGCAGAGTTCACAGCAGCACCAGAGGAAGTGTACTGGAAGGGGGGAAGACGGGAGTGTGAAATGTGGAAGCAGTGGTAGATGCCACTGCTCAAAGAAGAGGTCATATCTTATTTCCTTATCATTGTTTACATCTTACTTCTATTTTAGCTTGCTTTTGCCCCCCTTTTGCTTAATTGCTTGCTTATTGACAGGAAGCATAGGGTGAAGAGGTCAATCAAAGTACCTGCTATCAGCAGCAAGCTTGCAGATATTCCTCCAGATGATTATTCGTGGAGGAAGTATGGGCAGAAGCCGATCAAGGGTTCTCCTCACCCTAGGTATATTCAATTTCATATTTTTGATATGAGATTAATTTGCAAGTAATCTGTTTGAAGTTTCTCTATAGTTCTGTTGCATGTTTGTTTAAATTCGAGGATGGAATTTGCAGTTCTACTTTTAACTGTTTGATGGCTTGATGCGAATATAATGAACACTTATTTGAAATGGTATAATTCAATATGGTAACATTTTAATTGAAAAGGAAATAGATTTTTTTTTTTTTTTTTGCCTTTTAAAGGAAGTCTTTAAGTCGATAAATGCGGAACCTTGCCTTCTCTCTGTTTATGCCTATGTGGGTAGTTATGCTATTACTTCTTTGCAAGTTGTTACCATTGAATTAATAAAAGATTAGATGTCATGTACTCCCTATTTGAATGAATTTAGGTGCTTGCTCCACTTTTGACGAATTGATTAGCGTGTTTCAGTAGATATTTAAAGATAAGTGTCAAGGCCAAGTTTGGAAGCTTGTCCCTCATGGTAAAGTTTGGTCATCTGTTAGCTTTTAGGTGCACTTTCAAGCATATTGGATAACTGTGTTTGAGTTTTGCAATTGAAGTTGAATTTGAAGGAACAGAATATAACTTACAAACCTTTTTCGAACTTCTCCAGGGGATACTACAAATGTAGCAGCATGAGAGGCTGTCCTGCCAGGAAGCACGTGGAGCGGTGCTTGGAAGAGCCGTCCATGCTTATTGTTACCTACGAAGGCGAGCATAACCACCCGAAGTTACCATCGCAATCAACAACCGCATAAACTTTCTGGAAAGCTACATCAAGATCACTTCAAGCCTTTGGATGTCGAATTTATGGAAACCATATTTATAAATGGCTTGAATTGCCCTTGTACATATTTTGCATGGTTCGAACATCAATGATGGGGACAAGTTGGAGCAGTGTTTTTTTTTTTTTTTTTTTTTTAGGAGGATTGCTTTCTAAGGCTTTTAGCCTTGTGCTGGACCAAAGAAAAAAATGTGGGATTGGGGTTTCAAATTGTAAGGACTTTTTTTTTAATCTTTTATGAAAATCAATGATATGTTAACAAGTTTATAATTTTATGAGAAGCAATAGTTGATGATTAGGATGATTCTATTTTTCTCTCGTGTTTGGTAGAAATTCAAGGGACTTTGGAATTTCTTCATGAGAAAGTCATATGATTGAGCGAGCAGTCACATTAAAATAATGTAATGTGTTTTGAGGTCAAGTTAAAATAATTCACACTTTGATAAAGACTTGAATGTTATGTTTCATTTTCTGTCCCCTCCTTGCTGGATCTACTTTTGCATGTTTTGTTCAACAGCACAGCTTAGTTTAAGAAAATTTCTATGGTTTTTAATTTTTTTTAACTAATGGTGTTTATTTGGCGGATCGGAGTTAGGCTGTGATTGTCGGGTCGGGTCGGGTCAGACTGATGGGTCAAAGGATTCATACAAATTACACATTTAGGGTTTAAAATTTAAAAATAGTAAGTAAACCATTAAGATATATAAATAATCTCTTTTATTGTTAAAATTTAGATCGAGTCAAACTTTATTTTTTTAAAACCAAACTTGAGACTGACATCACAAGTGGGTCGAGTTTTTTAAACTCGAAAATAATTATAAAATTAAAAATCTGATCATTTTGGGTTGGGTCATCGGATTGACCCGAGTGCATCTCTCACTTTCAACTAGTACTTCCTGTCTTTCTGTTGTTTCTTTCCTCTCCTTGGCAACAAGGCATGTGGATTATAAGGTGACCAACATGGGCAAACAGCAATAAAGCTTTGGCATATTGCTGTGTCATAATTTTGAGGGCACGGGGCACAGGTTCCGGGGATTAGTCGAGGTGCGCGTAAGCTGGACCGGACACCCCGGTTATCCAAAAAAAAATATTGCTGTGTCATGGGTCCAAACTTACTAATGCACAAATTAGACATGTTTTGAAACCCTGGCAAAGGATTCAGGATAATGTAAATAGTAATACGTCTTTAGATTGAACTCTGCTTGTATAAATATGTCTGAGCATGTGATAATTTTCTTTTAAAAAGAAAAGAAAAAGTTAAATATTGAATGAGGTTAGACTAATGTTTCAAGTAAAAATGATTATTTTTGTAACCTTCATTAATAAGTATAATTAGGAATGACGAAACCAACTAACCATCTTTGCTAAGTATGGATTGAGATCCTCAAGGGGCTTCACTTGATGATGTATGGTTCAAGATCTAATCTTAAGGTTATGAGTTTGAATTCAGGGAATGTGTTTTTTGTAAGAGCCTGTGACAATATAGGTTTTTACCTGTTCCGTTTAAATTCGGAAGGAATAATTTGGCGACGAAGTTTCCAACCATTCAAAAAAAAAAAATTGGGATTGTCTAATGAGGAGAACTTATTCAAGTATTACTTCATAACAATGAAGAATTAAAAGAATTCCTGAAGTTAGATAGATCCTTGGTAAGTTATTCGTGATTCACATTAAAAGTTGAGGTGAATTCAGAATCGAAAACATGTTAAGCATTTTTCAAGCTCAGAATATCAGTTTCGCTAAACCGAAAGCTTTGGCTTTTTGGAAATTAGAGAAAAATTTAAAAATCGAAAAACGTGTTTTTTGATTTTATTTTATTTATTATTATTATATTATTATTATTTTTAATAATATCTCAAACAAAGGCTAGTAGAATGTCATTGCATGGCCAAATTGAATGACTTTAAAAGTACATTTATTTAATTAATATGCTAATAAAGGTCATGCATACTACGAGGAAATAAGAATATATAAACCTAGCTAGTATCATCAACAACAAACAGAATATAATTTGATCCTAATGGAGACCTAAAATGAAAAAAGTCTTAAGTTGGAAAACAAGATAAAGCTTCAAGCACTGGGCTATAATTTGATTGATTTGCACATCTGTTAGTGGTGATTTTTAGGCCCTAAGATCCTTATAGTGTTTTGAAGGGTATAGAAGGAACATCCATTTCTAAGCCTTGGGGATCCAGACCCAAGAAGCTGAGACGTCCGGCCCAACGAGGAAGTCAGCGTGGATTGCACCTTATATCCGACCCAAGATGGTACTTAGAAAATATCACTACCCGAGTAGGAAAGGTGTTCAGAAAAGAAAGGCAGAATGGAGGCCTAGAGCCGACCTGATCTGGTAGCACAGCAGGGCAGACTGACAGTGGTTCCAATTACTCGACTCATGTTGGTTGGGTCGGGGTGTTGGTGGTAAGATCGGGTTCAAATTACATAAGTCATAAATGGTTTGATGTGAAATGAGCAGTTCACTGGCTTATATTCTGGCGCACACTATCGCGTAGGGGTAGACAGTTTACAGGCTGACATTGTGAGGTAACGTGTGGCAGGTTGAGATGGCAGAGAGTAGAGGTGTCAGGCGATAGAGCTATGATTTGTAGAGTAATTGGGGTAAAGAGCCCATTCGACGCTGACAGATTCACGTGGGTAACGTCACGAGATTGGTGTAACAACGCAATTGAATCTAATATATAAAGGGAATGAGAATTCATTGTAAGAGGTTAGCCAAATTCATTCACGCATAACTTGTAAAAAAGAGAGCATGAAGCTTAAGTGTAAGAGTAAGCTTGTAAAAAGTCGGTCAACTGAGCTCGAGAGATAGACAAGTCGGTCATATTCGACCATGTTATAAAAATTTGCTTTCCCTTTGTGCCCGTGGACGTAAGTTGGATCTATTCCGCGGAACCACGTTAAATCTTTTGTTTATCTGTGTGTATTCTATCTTTTGCCAAGTTCACATTTGATTCCTAACAAACCAAACAAATTCACAGTTAAATGGAGATTGTTCGAGGATTAAGTTTACCGATTTATCCTGGAACGAAAATCAGCCGTCAACAACGTCATAATGGAATACTCAATTGGCAAAAATGTTCATCTGAAAAATAATAAAAGTATCAATGTTACGTTATCCCATGCTTCTTTGTCACGCTAACAAATTTGCTAGTTAAGAAATTTAAATCCAATTGTGATTAAGCAAGAATGAACCGTTAACATTGGGCAACGGTTCGTTTTCACAAGGGTTTGGCGGCAAATTCATGCCACAAGTAAATTTGAAACTTAAAACAACCCATGTACAAGTAATCTGCGTTTAAGCAATGCCCAGATCCCAGGCTACCGTTGTCTACTATCATCCGTTGCTATGACTGGAGATGGAAATTCTGTTGGTACAGGTCTTGATTTTACCCATTCCTGTCGGAAGAAAAACTATCCTAGGATGGTTCGAGATTGACACAATCGTATCTGAGAATTGATTGTCAAAAACTCGGACAAGATTCCCATATGAAGAAGATGAATCCGATTAATTTGAAAATTCAACTAGAAACAGCATCAACAAAGTAACATGTAAGATTCAAAAAATCCACTATAAATGATGATCAAGATCATCCGACTTATATCCAAAATTTGATGTCACGATTCACGAATCCCATGATAGACATGAAAACATCATAAAGTTCTGCTACTAAAAAGTGATTCACAAAATTAATCAATAAATCACCAGGAATTTAAAACTGAAAAAATTATAGCACTTATCATCCAGTGACCACCATAAGACCTTCACCAGCATGATGAACTCAGAAGCAAGGAGCTCCATCTTCGAGCAGCAATGCATCACATTCTAGTCCTTTCACATTTCCCGTCCCACTATGCATGTTGGTATTGATGCAACTTGTATAATAACACTTTTCCTGCAGCATTTCCCACAGCCATAAAACCGCCACCAGGACTGAAATCCAAACATCGAGGATATTGCAGGTTCCTATTCGGAGGGGGCCAGTTAGAGAACACGTTATAAGAAGGAACGTGTATCAACTTCAAACTGTTATTCTTCATGGTAGAACAGATAGCCAAAATTTGAGCATCATTATTGAATTTCATAAAATCCACTTTGGTGGTCAGATTTTCGATGGTCTTGATTGGTTTCCTCTTACCCCCTAAAAACTCCTCTCTGTTGTAAATATTCACAATACCGCTATCAGAACCTGCTGCAAAGAAAGTTCCATTAGGTGAAGTGCAAAGAGATGTACCATTTATGCAGCCTTCATCAACTGCTTTATGAATGCAAGTTCTTGTCCTCAAATCCCAATGATAGACCTGCCCATCACCTCCAGAACTCAACAATTGCTTCCCATCATTGGCAAAAGCCAGAGAACGAACAGTTCCATTCATCTTTAGAGTTCCAATCAGCTCCTTTGTTTTAGACGAGACCAACAAGATATAACCTTCATTGCCCACAAATGCAATTGTATTAGAATCAGGGGAAACTTCAAAAAATTCCAAGCTTTTCTCCTCCCTACCAACCAGCGGACCTATTTTATCAACCTTCGCTTTCACTAAATCAAGGCTGTAAAAGAACTTTCTTCTTCCAGCTATTATGGCCTGAGAACCATCTGGTAAGAAAGATGCCTTTCGAACTGGACAATCTTCAAGGAAAATAGTCTGTATTTTGGTATTCTGTTTGCCATCGATCTGAAAAAATCTTAGTTTTCTATCCAATCCAGCAACAAGCAGCAACTGAGCATTACGATGGAACTGAACTGAATTTATAGGACCATTTGACGGTTCCTCAGCATTTCCATCTACGAGTCTCGAATATTCAAGAAGTCCAGGCGACAACTTGGTACTGCTCTTCACAACAAGATCTTCATCTGTTCTAAGAATATCATCAACAGCTTCTATATCCTCATAACCATGAGCCACCATTACCCGATCTTCTTCATCTGATGATTCATCATAAGGCCCTGACTGTGAATCAAGTAGGGCCCATTCGGTACCAGGGTTTAGCTTAACATGCTGAGCCCTCAGTCTTGAAACATACTCCGCAGCAGAAATCAAACTCTCATCCTCTTCCTTCCTCAACTTCCTTAACCTGTTAACTTTAGCTATATTCACATTGACCCTTTCTTCTTCGTCATCCACCCAGACAGGTCTCTTTTCCGAAATTTCCTCCCCATACTCACTTTCCTCTGAATATTGCGCATCCGATAACATGCTATTAGCAGAAGGGTCCACAAAGTACATGGAAGAACCAGTATCAGCTTCATCTTGGGCCTTTTCCTCATCTTCCTTCCCAAATTCAACAGGATCATAAAGTGAACCAAACAAAAAGTTCTCCAGATTTTTCATTTCCTTCACTTGCTCTATTTCCAATCGTTTTTCCTTCTCTCTTTTTCTTTTCTTAGCCCGTGATGTTTCCAAATCAGACTCTTTTACATCATCATCATCATCATCATCATCTTTGTTCTCTTTCCCAACAACCAAAGGCACATCACCATCCTCTGTTTTTTCTTTAATCTAGTTTTAGAAACAGCATTTTGAGATATCAAACTCATTTGTTTGGTAAATAAAGTCTGCTCCTGCAAAATCAACAGTACGTAAATGAGCAATGCCCAATATTTCCAATTCAAAAATCTAAAGTTTCAGCATAAACAAATCTCAGAACATATTTTACTCCAAGAATTATAACAAGAACACTAATTAAATATTTCAAGCAAATTTCTCATAAAGAAATACAATCATTAGATAGAAACTTAGGAAAAATAATGCAGTGTTTAAAAAAGCCGACTGAGGCACCGCCACGAGGCTGCCGCCTCAGGACGAAAAAGAAAATGGACCCGCCCCCAGAGGAAAGGAAATCAGTTGAATTACTTTCTGTTTGGTTCCCGAGAAAACAAGTGAAGGAAACGAATTCAAAATTCCGAGAAATCGTAAGAGTGATTACCGTGACTATAGAATGGAGTGGTAGTTCGCGGGATTTTATGTGTATTTGTCTCCGGCTAGGGTTTATAGATATTGTAAGCTGAGAATTTATATAGTACCCATGACGAAAGTGATTGAGTAAGGTGTCGGATTCGGGTCGCCTGAGTATATAGAGTGCGGGTTTTAATTTGGGTCATTGAGTTTGACCCGGGTTGGTCCTTTTGTCCTATATCTTCACCCGCATTTGCTTTGCTTTCATTTCACATCTCTTTGGCTCCACGATCCAGCAAAGCAAATTTCATCTAATGATCACTTCTAATGTTGTTTAATTAATAGTCACCATGTCCATTCACCATCGCTGCCAATGGCAAAATCAAGATTTTTATTCAATTCTAATGTTGAGTTTAACATATTATGTGCGGTAGATAGTATTATAATGAGAGTATAAGTTAGCTTATAATTTTTTGGCAAAAATACATAATTGACCCTCTAATTTTCATGTTTTGTCAATTCAGTCTTCTAATTTTCAGTTTTGTCAATTCAATCCTCTAACTTTCAATTTTTGTCAATTTAATGCTCCGTTACAAATTTACCGTTATTATTGCCAAAAACACCGTTTTCATTTATTTATTTCGGAATTTAAGAAAAAATCTAAAAAAATCTATAACAAAAAAAAGAAGAAAAAAAAAAAGGGAACTCGATCCCCTTCTCTGATCAGAGAAGGGGAACTCGAGTACCGAAGGGGATCGAGTTCCCTCCCCCCTTTTTTTTAAAGATTTTTTAAGATTTTTTTTTTAAATTCTGAAAAAAAAAAAAAAAAATTGAAAACGGTGTTTTTGGCAGTAATAACGGTAAATTTGTAACGGAGCCTTGAATTGACAAAAATTGAAAGTTTGATGACTGAATTGACAAAACTGAAAGTTAGATGACTGAATTGACAAAACATGAAAGTTAGAGGGTCGGTTTTGCATTTTTACCTAATTTTTTATGATATTTGGTTAGATAAAAGTATAGGCTATCAAATTATAAATAATGACATATAGAAAAAATTAAATACAGACAAACTTTTTAAATGAAGGGTAAAATTATAAAATCGTATCTAACGTTTACAAATAATCTATCTTTATAAACATTGAGTTATACTAACTTAACGATAATATAACTATTACATTTAATAAAAAGCGTTAACGCTAATATTAACTTCGTATACGCTGCGCCAAACGCAGCCATTGTCACCATCTCCATTCACACTTCATCGCTGCCAATGGCAAAATCAAGATTTTTATTTGGTGGAGGTCATAATGGAGAAATAAAAAATTGAATAGATAGTCAGTAGTCACATAAAATATGATAAATTGAGGAGGCCAACCACGATGTTATAACAAAAAATAATAATAATAAACTTAAGTGGTTTTTAATAAGCAAAAAATTGTATAAATGAAGATGCCAAACATAAAATGGGTAAATTAAAAGAAAAAATCAATCATTTATTTTTCCACGGCACTACAAAAAATATGATCTTTAGCGTCTAAAATTTAGCGTCGCCAAGTAAACTATCGCTAAAAGTATAATTCAGTATCGCCAAAATCAAACGATGCTAAAAGTAACATCTTGCGTCGACAAGAAAAATGACGTTAAAATTATAACATTTAGCGTCGCCAACGTATTTTCGATTAAAAAAAATAAGGTATTTAGCGTCGACATCTAATTATCAATGCTAAATATATAGAATTGTCAACATTTAGCGTCGAACTTAGTTAATGATGTTGTATGTGTTGGGGTTTTAGCGCGAGCGCAGCGGAAGCTCGCGGTTCGGGTTCAGGTGAAATCGTAACTTTAAAAATTTTAAAATTACCAAATAAATTATTCAATATCCAATATGAATAATTCATTCATATTTCACCTAAACATATTTATTCGATATCAAATAACGACATAAATAAGTTAGAAACATAGCGAAACTTTTACGAAAACGTTTTTCCACAAAATGGCATAAAATGTGTTTTTTTCCGAACCAACCAACCAATACACATGAGGGCTGCCCAGGTCAGCCCCAATAGTACTTGGGCAGTTCATGGGCTGCTCAAATAATGACCAATTCACTGTTTGGACAGTGGACACCCGATAAGCTCGAAACGCACCCGGTAACGCCGTTTTTTACTGTTTTCGCATATTTCAACTCCAAAATAATTTCCGGAAATTGTTCCAATGCCCAAATAATATCCAATACATTTATATAATATATTTTTCATCACCAAAAATATAGAATTTTCAGATCTGATTTGGTAACTAAAAATATCATTTTTCATGCTTTAAATCAAATTTTCTCAATATTAATCATATTAATACTTACACCAACCAAAGTCACCACAAATGAAGAACACGAGAACAATTATAGGAGTTACAGATTTTAACGGCATAGTTCTCATATATTTAAGTATTGGATACTTATGCAAGTGTGATAGGAGGTTCTATCAGCCGTTAGACCGGCAACAGCTTCGCTCTGGATAGACCCATCGGAATCTGAATCAGGGTAGGTGTATTTGGTCTTAACCTGAGACTTGCATCGCTAATACTTGCGACAATCAGTACGCTTTGGTTTTGGTCATCCGGGGCTTTAATAGGTTCTGTGTACGCCTCTTCTGGGTTTACTGAGAATCATAGTGTATTAGGTGTGATGTCAAGATGGTGTTGGGGTTTTAAGGGGGAATATCGGTAACGCAGCGGAATCGCGGAAAATCAAAATTTTCCGATTTCAAAATTTTTTCTCGGATCAATTAAATAAACTTATTTATTTAATTATCCAATTATCAAATTCTGAAAAATTACACAAGAAATCAAATTTTTTGGTAATTACCGAATTGCCCCAAAACTTTATAAATTGATCATTTTAGTCCAAAAGTTGTCAAATACAATTTTGGATGATTCTAAATCATTTCTAAAATATTTTTCAACACATCTAATGCATCAAAATCAGATTTCACAAAAATCCCCAATTTTTGAGCTAATGCTGTGAGCCACCCAAAATTTTTAATTAATTACAATTTGGTCCCTTTAGTTCAAAACATGCAAAGATCAAATCCAATCAACCTAAAATTTTACATGCATCATATTCATACCATAATACATCACATATATGAAAAGCCCCAAATTTGGAGTGGGTTAAGAACCCTAATTTTCCAATTTCATCAAATTGTCCAATTTCACCAAATTTACAAAATCCAACACTTTAATCCATTCAATACTTCACCAATCTAGCCTCACCACTTTGAAACAACTCTAGAACAATTCTAGGTCACCAAGGAGTGGCTTACCAACTCTAGAATAGCAACTTGATTTTCTAAAAATCAAAAGTAAAACTTTGAAACCATTTCAAGCTTACTTACATGCATCAATCTTTCATTCAAGATCACAACCATAAAAACACAAACTATAAGAGTAGAGATAACATCAAAGCATCACAAAATGAAGCTAAGCATGTTAGAAACATATTTAATGTTGAAGACATTAAAGAAAGACTTATAAAAATAAGCTTTTTCAAGCCTTTTCTCTTTGAACTTCAAGCTTTTCTCTCAACTCTCTTTTATGTTATTTTGGTCTCAAATGAACTTCTTAAACCCTAAAAGATGAAACAAAACAATATATACTCCACAAATTTAGCCTTGGCCGAAATTTAAGGTGTATATACAAATATCTAGATATTTTTCATTTCATTTAATTTTACTTTATCAACTTGCTTTAATCATCATCAACCATTTAATGATCTAAAGTAAGTCAACAAAAGCAACTCAAAAATATAACAATTATATTCATTTAGGTATATGGCCGAAAATTACACTTAAAATTAAAGGAAAATGATATTCAATTTTAAACATTTTAAACAAATATCAAAGAAGTCAAATCCAATTTGACTACCATTTCCTTTACTTTAAAGTCAACAGTAAACACTTATAATCATTTCCTAACTTTATCATTTGGTGAGATATTTATATTTTAATTATATTAATCATTTAACAATTAAATAATTAATTAAATACAAATATCTCAATATATGTATTATATTTACTTTAAATATCTCAAATACATATATTAATGATATATGTCAAATACCTTTATTTGACAATTTATTAATGTGTATTTAATAATATCATATATTAAATACAAACACACATTAATTAGGAAATGACGGTTCGGCCCGTTCGCATGTATATTTCGTTTAACGTTTAAACGATTTATAAATAATAATCATTATTCATAAAAGTTGCCATAGTGCTCTACGAGTATATTTCATTAGTGAGACTCTCTAGATTCAGGTATATCCGTCACAAAATCCAATTTCGTGTCCATAATTTAACCACCCGTAAATTATGACGACCACAGATAAACTAGATGAATCATACAGGTCGAGGTCATTGCATACGTATAATCCTTCCGTCACATGTATCCGGATAATACCAGAGATATAGATGTAAACGTCAAATCTCTATAGGTATTATCTCGTCGACATATCTATTAGCAATCTCTAAATAACATTCGGAACTCACTTCCGAAGTATGCTGTGGCCACTGATTTAACAGACTGCTAATCATATATGGGCTATCTATGCTCTGTACACAGAACTACAGATCCTATCTTGATACACACAGGATATCCTGAGGATCGATCCACACCCAACGAACAGGCGGAGGTCTGATCTAAATAGATCGGTGACGTGACTGCCATCTAAGTGTGGAGGATGTCTCATACATCCACAGTGGTATCTCAAGTCAAATGACCACTATGCTACTCAACCCGAGAAGATTCTTATTGACGTTGGTGTACCATCCATTAAGAATCTTTGGTGAGTCGTTCAGTGTTTATCCACTATAAACACCTACACGTCTATACGAGTCTCCCCAGACTCATGGTTCATTGGGATAAACCATCGGATAAAGTCTCGATATACGACATGTACTGGTCTCAACAAATTTGACTAACCGACCCGTGTTAGTGAATCTTGACCAGGAACTATATTTGATAATTTACATTTAGCAGTGACACTTCCCAATGTCAATTATAAACTACCTTTGTAAATGTGTACTGTATTATATATTATCGGACATTTGTCTAATATATACATATCATTAAACCATATTTAGTTTCGATCTAATCGTAATCAGATCGAATACGTATATAAAACAAGAGGTGCAACCATAAATAAGTAATATTATGGAATATGGAGATGTTCGTATTCATGAATCATACATAAATACGGTCCAGATTGGCGCTCTGAGCACCAACCCCAACAGATGGAAGTATCACTTCAGTCAGATCGAGATGATGATCATATAGGGATACAGAACTGATACTCTTAAATGCTGCAGCTATCGGGATAATATGACAAGGTCATGATTATCCGATTACAGAGACTAGTTGCTTGTGATCCGATATATGCTTCGTACGGGGCAGACATAACTTCAGCCCCAGGCCTAGCATGTGACATCCGATACTGGATCAAAATACACAATACTTAGTATACTACGCTTGATATAGATTATATATTCTTTGTTGAATATTTCTGGAGAATTGGTTAGGCACGGTGCTTTACTAGAAGCCAACATTGTCTTGTAAACCGGTAAGAACGTGGTACCGGGTGCGCACGTATTCGGATAGTCCGATGCCGAATTTACTGCAAACATATCCAGGGATCTCTTGGGTCGCTTCCCAAAGATTCACCAATGACATTTGACTCGAACAGAATTAATCTTGGATTAATTATGAGAGAGAGAAAATTAATCTGGAATTAATTGCGGCAAAAATTTATTTAGGATAAAATTCGAATAGAAGAGATAACGCGATTAATTTGGAATTAATCTATAAATAATATATTGGATGTATTAATTGAAATCAGATTTCAAAATGGAATTAAAATTGGATTTTAATTCGGGCGAATGAATTAATTTAGAATTAATTCACCAGAAATTTTCGTAAGAATTTTGCTAAGCATTATTATTTAATTAAATTGGATTTAATTACATCGCGACGGAAAATTCGTTTAATCGGATTAAAACAAACCTGAGCCCGAAGTGTGTTGAGCAAGCCCACTTGAATTTTGAATTTAAAGTGGGGCCCACTTCACTTACATCATTAGTCACATTTTTATGATGGAAGTTAAATCAACTTTTGGTGATGGAAGTGATTGATGGCTTTTGTTGGAAACTTGTATAACACACTTTGATTTTTGTAAAGCATATACATTTTTTTTTGGAGTTGACTTTTGTATTAAGTTTTGGAAACAGAAAAAAAAACTCTCTCTTATCTCCTTAGGCTTGGCCGAATTCTTGTTTCTCTTCCTCCATTGATTTTGCTTCAAAATCAAGTTGAGCTAGCACTTAAAGAGTTAGAAAATGTGATAGGGAACTCACCATTGGAATTAAAGATTCAACACAAAGCTTGGAGCTTTCGAAACAAAAAGATTTTTGAAATCTCCACATCCGATCATTGAAGTACTTTTACAACTTCTTTGATTTTATTCACATAAAATCATGACTTAGAGATCCTTGGCATGTTCTAGGAACACTAACAATGGTATCAAGAGCCTTTTCTAAGCATGAAATGAGTTTGGGGTTTATATACTTTATTTGGCAATTTTATGCTTGGAGTATGATTTTTTCAAAATTGTTTGTTTGGATGTGGTTTGATGATAATGAATTAGATTTATGCATCTTAGGAATTGAGAAAATGAATTGGATAAAATTTTCCCTAATTTCCTTGCCATGGCCGAACACAACCTTAGCATGTATCTGTTGGACAGTTATGACCAATATCATCACTATTTGTACAGATCATGGTGTTGTTGTACAAATTAACTATGTGACAAGGAGATTGCACTCTTATCATTTGTGATTAGATCACCTAGATGTATAAATGATAGGAGGTCCCTATGATTACTTCCTGGATTGAGATGATATGAGACAATATCAGTTCTCGAAGGATTAATCATTAAATATCCCTAGTCGTAGCATTATCGAGATTGGACATCGATAATGCGGAATAGACTAGTATTATACTTGTGCGCGTTATGTGAGATCATAACGGCATAGTTCTCATATATTTGGGTATAAGATACTCATGCAAGTGTGATAGGAAGTTGTGTTTTACCGATGGTACGAAAAATAGCTTCGCTCTGGATAGACCCCTCGGAATTCCATTGGTAGTATGACTATGTGTCTATGGAAGTCCGAAATTAGGGTAGGTGTATTTGGTCTTAACCTGAGACTTGCATCGCTAATACTTGCGACAATCGGTATACTTTAGTTTTGGTCATCCAGGGCTTTAACAGGTTCTGTGTACACCTCTGCTGGGTATATCGAGAATCGTAGTGTATTGGGTGTGATGTCAAGACGGAAGTATCACTCCAGCCATAGTGGAGATGATGTCACGTAGGATACGGTACTAGTGCTCTTAAGTACTGCAGTCATCGGGATATTATGACTAGGTCATGTATGTCCGATTATAGAGACTAGTTACCAGACATCCGACATGTGCTTCGTACGGGGCAGACACATTCCAGCCTCAGGCCTAGCACGTGACATTCGATACTGGATCGCAATACGCAATACTACGTATACTACGCCTGACATAGATTATATATTCCAGTAAGAATATTTCTGGAGAATTGGGTAGGCACGGTGCTTTGCTAGAAGCCAACCATGTCTTGTAAATCGGTAAACACGTGGTACGAGGTACGCACGTATTCAGATAATCCGATGACCGTATTTACTCCCAACATATCCAGAGATCTCTTGGGTCGCTTCCCAAAGATTCACCGATGACAGTTGATTAAATTAGAATTAATCTGGGATTAATTAAGAGAGAGAATTAATCTGGAATTAATTAAGATTGAGAAAATTAATCTGGGATTAATTGAGGTATTATTTAATCTGAGATTAAATGTGTTCGGAAAAGAGAGAACGCGAATAATTTGGATTTAATCGGTAAAATAAATTTAATAGTTAAATTTGATTTTTCTATTTAATTTATTCGTATGGGCTAAAGTTAATATATCGGATATATTAATATGAATTGGATTTCGTTACAAAATTAAAGTTGGACTTTAATACGAACGAACAAATTAATTTAGAATTAATTCCTAAACGACGTTCGTAATATATTTGCGAGGCATCGTTATTTAATTAAATTAGATTTAATTATTTAGCGACGAAAGTTTGTTTAATCGGATTAAACGAAATCGAGCCACGATAAATGTTCGTAGAGACATTTTGAGTTTTGAATTCAAAATGGTGGGGCCCACTTCACACATGTCACACATGTGAAGTGGTGGTTGGAAAGTGGTTGGCATTTATGCCAAAACCACTTACTTTCCAACCACTTGGTTTAGGTGAAATCAAATTACCCCAACTACATGGTTTTGGGTAAAAGGGTAAAACCCTTTAACAAAACCAAAAAGCCTTCTCTCTCTCTTCACCCTACACACTTGTAACATATTTTGAAAATGAAAAACCCTAATCATCCTTGCAAGGGGCGTGAATGTCCTCCTCCCTCTCTTTGATTTTGTTGCAAGATCAAATTAGCTAGCACTTGGTGGAATCAACTAAGGTGATAGGGAAACAACTTCAAAAGCTTGGAATCAACAAAGGAATGATCTTGGAGATCTTCAACTCAAAGCTTGGAATCAACAAATGAAGCATCTTGGATCTTGGATCTTCTTCTCAAAATTTTAAAAGCTCAAATCCATTCAATGTAAGTAATTCTGTAACTTATTTTGAATTTATGAACATGTTTTCATGCTTATTAGATCCTTGGCATGTTCTAGGAACATTAACAGTATCATGGTGATTTTTTTATTTTAGACCATTGGATGTGTTTAAAGTATGAGATAAATTGGTTGTTGATTTAATTGAATTGAAATCAAATTAATTGTTATTTTATGCTATATTGCCGTGAACCAAGAAGCATGTAATTGATTGATTTTGCTTCAATTTGTGTTGGACATGAGTTGATTAATTAAAGCATGATTAATTAGTTTAATTGGTATTTTGGAAATTTTAGTTTAACTAATTAATTATGGCTATTACACTTCAATTAAAATTAATGTTATATTTGGAATGTTATATTAATTAAAGTTAGTCTTTAAAATTGGATTGGGCTAATTTTGTTGTATTTGGGCTTGGTTGAGCCAAGCTTAGTTTAGGACAATTGGATTGGATCCATATTGGGCCTAAAACCATTCCATAAAGTCCAAATATAACTTTTGGGCATTTTAATATTTAATTGGGCCTAATGGGACAAAATTGATTTTATGGCAAAAGGTGATTCCTAATTGGGCCTTGGCATCTTGGATTGGATCCATATTGGCCAAAGCACATGCCTTATGAATTAATTAAAAGCCTGTTGGACTTTAATTAAAAGGTATTGGATACTAATTGGGCATTTGAGACCCATTAAGATTAGATTTAGAATCTAAGTCTAAAAGGCACTTAAAAGGTGTAATTATTTAATTTGGAATTAAATTTGAATTAGTATTGAATACAAATTAAATTGGATTTAAATTTGTAGTTCGATATAATTCAAGAATACGTACTTTGAGTATTTATTCTTAAACGAGTTGGACTCGCGCAAATCAAATCGTTGTTTGAACATTGGATGATCATTAATTCAAAGATTAATTAATTAGATTAGATTGATTGAATAACATGCTTTGTGTGAATACATGGATGTATTGTATGAATAATGTATATCAGATGGATATTAGAAGGGTGTGGGTAATTTTTGAAATTGTTGTAATAAATTTAGAATTTATTAAATTGGACCTGCGTGTCTAGCCTATTATCTCTTTATCTCTTTGTACTTCTCTTCTCACCAATTCCCCTCAATGTAAATGAGGTTTATTTAATGTATTATGTAATTGGGTAGAAGTATGAATAGTGCTAGCGAGAGAGAGGAAATGAAAAGATTTGTGATAGGAACAATTTGTTATATATCCATCTGCATATCATTATTAATTTATTTCACGCCTTATTATGCTTTTAGAATGCATGCTTAAGGGTGTATGATGAGACCTAATCAAAAATAATAAATTGGTTGCAAATTTACGCGAAAAACCCTCAATCAAATATTAAGCGTTTTCCTTCCATTGAGTGATTCTTTCTCAAGATCCAAGATTGGCATTGGTTTGTTGGCCAAAGTCAAGATCAATGTCCATCGCGGATGTGTTTGAACCACGGAGGCTTTGTATATATCGCATGTCTTGGGTAGTTGTGACTTGTTGGCCAAAGTCAAGGTCACTTCTGTACATCGACGTGGATTACGAAGCTTTCCCACTGTCAATGGGTCACGCTTAACTGAAATCATTAAGCTTGTTGAGCCAAAGCCAAGGCTTAGTTGATTCAGAGGAAGAGGTTAGGAAATATATTGGATATATTTACATATATTTATATATGTTTCGGACTTGGAGGTCCACCTACCGGATCTAGGAATTGGATGAGATCCAATTGATCTTAGAGATCTACCTAGTTAAGTATCATACAACTTGTTGGCCAAAGTCAAGGTTGTGTGTTATTTAACGGGATTCTAGCCCAATAGGAAACTAGGTTTCCCGAGTACTCAATAGAGGGTTAGAGGCTCGTCAAAAAATAGTGGGAGGCCAGTATTAAATTTGCAATTTCATTTAATACTTGTCGAATACGCGCTTTCAAATTATTTTCGTCATTATATATTTATATTAGTTGGACTAATATTTTATTATTTTCTTTTAATTGTTGAACTGTACCCGAAATCGTTAATTGAATAGTTAGATTATTGCAATTAAGATGGCTGGAAAGATCAATGTTAGGGACATTATCATGGGCGAAAATTTTTTTAACACTGCGAAATTTCCTGACTGTGATATGAACCTCAGGATTGTCCTGAGGGCTGAGAAGATGATCTATACGATAGAGAAACCTCTCTGGCCTAAGCCCGGAATTGAGCAGCGGCTTGAACTTGAGCTTTAGAAGACTCACAGTGATGACAACTCAACTGCTCAATCCGTCATGCTTATTGCAATGACCCCATAATTTCGTCATCAAAACAAGGGATTGGATCCCTACGAAATGATGTTGAAATTAATGGACCTTCACCGATCTAACCTTAGATCGCAGAAGTATGAATTGCAGAAGAAGCTCTTTCGCTCTCGTATGTCAGAGGGTACATCTGTCGAGCACCATGTGTCGCAGATGATTGCTGACATCAAACAGCTGGGTCAGCTAGGCATAACCTTTGAGGCTGAGACTTCCATAGATTTGATCTTACAGTCTCTTCCTTACAACTGGAGCGAATTCATCATGAACTATAATATGATGAACCAAGAAAAGACTCTTGGAGAGTTGATGGCAATGCTGAAAGAGGCAAAAAAAGAGCTTTTGAAGGGCAAGAAGCGCAAGGCGCACTTCGCTTCGACATCTCAGAATGCCAAAGCTTGGCCGAAGGCTTCTGGAGGTGTGAAGAAGAAGAAGAATAGAAAGGGCAAGGCCAAATCATCAAAGTCTTCTGGGAAAGCAAATGAAAAATCCAAGATGTCTGCCTACAGTGTGGCAAACGGGGTCACTGGAAGCGTGACTGCCGTGAGTACAAGCGCATATAAAGGAAGTGAAGGCGGTCAAGGCACCGGCTTCAGGTATGTTTGTTATTGAAATAAACATGTCTACTTCTAGTTTTAAAAATTGGATTTTTGATTCTGGATGTGGTACTCATATATGTACTGATGTGCAGGATCTGCAGATTAGCAGAAGACTGGCTTCAGGGGAGATTGACCTACGAGGTCGAAACGGGACCAGAGTCATTATTTTGGCTGTATGAACTTATGTTTTGGAACTGCCCTCGGGGCATGTACTTACTTTATCAGACTGTTATTATGTGCCTAGTTTGACTAGAAATATTATTTCTGTATCTTGTTTGACCCAATACGGGTACACTTTTGTATTCCGAAACACTGGGTATTTTGTTTATAAAAATGATATTGAGATATGCACTGCTGATGTAAATAATGGTCATTATATTTTGAATATAAATGAATCTCAAACATATAACATGACGAACAAAAGGCTTAAATTAAGTAACAAAGATGAAACTTATTTGTGGCATTGTCCTCTGGGACACATTAACAAGACTCATATATCCACACTTTCGAAGAGTGAATACTTAGACGGATTTGATCCAAATTCATATGACGTCCGTGAATCTTGTTTATTAGGCAAAATGCCTAAAACAACTTTTAGGGGTAAAAGTGTACGTTCCATCGAACTGTTAGCCCTCGTCCATAGTGACGTATGTGGACCCATGTCTAGCCAGGCTAGAGGTGGATATAAATACTTCATAACCTTTATGGATGATGCATCGCGCTATGGTTATGTGTATCTTATGAGACACAAGTCGGAAACTTTTAAGAACTTCAAAGAGTTTCAACACGAAGTAGAAAAACAGACCGGTAAAAGTATTAAAATATTACGGTCGGACCGTGGTGGAGAATACTTAAGCAATGAGTTTCTAGATTACTTGAAAGAGTATGGTCTTCTTTCACAGTGGACTCCTCCCAGAACACCTCAATTAAACGGTGTGTCCAAACGGAGAAACCGAACTTTGTTAGACATGTAAGGTCTATGATGAGTCGCACTGAGCTACCAATTTCCTTCTGGGGATACGCATTGAACAATGCAATACTTATTTTGAATAAGGTTCCGTCAAAATCTGTTGGACAGACTCCATATGAAATATGGATAGGAAAGAAATCGGGTTTCACATTCGTGAAGATTTGGGGATGCTGGGCATATGTAAAACGTTTGGATGGTACCAAACTAGAACCCAAATCGGATAATTGTCTATTTATAGGTTATCATAGGGAAACCAAAGGGTATTACTTCTACAACCCACAAGAGAACAAGGTATTTGTTTCTCTCCATGCGGTTTTCCTTGAAAAGGAATTCCTAATGCAGTGGTAAGTGGGAGTAAAGTAGAACTCGATGAAAATCATAGTGATACTGTTTCTGGCATCGAGTCCAAAATGGAACACGAACAGTTCATCAGGGATGAGACTGTACCACAATCTTCTAATACACAAGAACCGTGCAGATCAGAGAGAGTCAAAAAACAACCTGAGAGGTATGGGTTTCTGATCTCACCTCACGTAGATATTAATCTTATTGAGGATAATGAGCCAGTTACGTATGAGGAAGCGATACAAGGTATCGACTGCGCTTTATGGCAAGATGCCATGAAGTCTGAAATGGATTCCATGTATACCAACCAAGTTTGGACACTGGTTGATGTACCAGAAGGCGTTAAGCCTATTGGTTATAAATGGGTCTTCAAGATGAAGACTGAAATGGATGGCAACATACAAACTTACAAAGCTAGGCTTGTAGAGAAAATGTATCGTTAACGACATGGTGTCGACTACGACGAAACTTTTTCACCTGTTGCCATGTTTAAATCCATTAGGATAATGCTTGCTATTGCTGCATATTTCGATTATGAAATATGGCAGATGGACGTCAAAACCGTTTTCCTTAAAGGAAACCTTTTGGAGGATGTTAATATGCAATAGCCTGACAGTTTTGTCATACCAAAACATGCAACAAGGTTTGCAAGTTAAATCGATCCATTTATGGATTGAAGCAAGCATCGCGTTCTTGGAACCAATGTTTTGATGAGATCATAAAAGAATATGATTTCGTTCAAAACGAAGATGATCCTTGTGTATATAAGAAGGTTAGTAGGAGTGCACTGACATTCATTATCCTTTACGTTGATGATGTATTGCTTATTAGCAATGACATTCCCATGCTACAATCGGTGAAAGCTTGGTTTTCATTAAAATTCTCCATGAAAGATCTGGGAGAAACAGCCTTTATTATGGGAATAAGGATCTACCGAAATAGATCTAGAAATCTTCTTGGACTCTCCCAGAGCTCGTACATTGACAAAGTGTTGAAGAGATTCAACATGGATCAGTCTAAGAGGGGACTGTTGCGAGTGTCACATGGCGTCACTCTATCTAAGGACATGTGTCCTAAAACTCAAGATGAGAGAGACAATATGAGTCAGATCATGTTTGCTTCTACAGTCAGATCGATCATGTATGCCATGATATGTACGCGACATGATGTCTCATATGCTTTGAGCATGTACAGTCACTATTAGGCCGATCCAGGTGATGGTTACTGAGTTACGGTTAAGAACATCCTTAAGTATCTTAGACAAACTAAGGATGCTTTCTTAGTCTATGGAGATGGAGAACTTGAGGTGACTGGATTCACCGACGTAAGTTTCCAAACCCATAAAGACGACTCTAAATCGCAATCAGGGTACATATTTTGTTTGAATAACGGAGCAGTGAGCTGGAAATCTTCCAAACAAGAGACTGTTGTCGATTCAATAATAGAAGCAGAATATATCGCTGCAACTGAAGCAGCAAAAGAGGCAGTATGGATCCAAAAATTCCTAATTGGATTAGGAGTAGTTTCGTTAACAGTTGAGCTCATTCCTTTGTATTGTGACAATAACGGGGCTATAGCGCAGGCTAACAAACCGCGGTCTCATCAACGATCCAAGCATGTACTTCGACGTTTCCATGTGATACGTGAGATCATACATTGTGGCGATGTGAAGATCGAAAAGATCGCTTCAGATGACAACATTGCAGATCCGCTAACGAAAGCTATCTCTCAGTAAAAGTTTGAGCGACATGTACATAGTTCAGGTGTTAGATACTTAAGTGATTGGCTATGAGCTAAGTGGGAGATTGTTGGACAATTATGACCCATAACATCACTATTTGTAAAAGACATTGTGGTTTTTGTACAAATTAACTATGTGACAAAGGAAATTACTATTTTATCATTTTGTAATTAGATTACTTTGATATGACCCATAAATGATAAAAGTCCTTATGATTAGTTCTGGA
Organism: Zanthoxylum bungeanum; assembly: GCA_019454045.1. Classification (NCBI taxonomy): domain Eukaryota; kingdom Viridiplantae; phylum Streptophyta; class Magnoliopsida; order Sapindales; family Rutaceae; genus Zanthoxylum; species Zanthoxylum bungeanum. The sequence continues at coordinate 128,491 of SKCR01039623.1, read as the reverse complement.
TTAATAAGATATGAGACAGTATCAATCCACGAACGATTTAATCATTAAATATCCCTAGTCATAGTATTATCGAGAATGGACATTGATAATGTGGAATAGACTAGTATTGCACTTATGTGTGTTATGGAAGCTTAACGACATAGTTCTCATATATTTAAGTATTGGATACTTATGCAAATACGATATGAGATTCTATCAGCCGTTAGACCGGCAACAGCTTCACTCTGGATAGACCCCTCGGAATCCCATTGGTAGTATGACTATGTGTCTATAGGAATCTGAATAAGGGTAGATGTATTTGGTCTTTACCTGATACTTGCATCGCTAATACTTGCGACAATCAGTACGCTTTGGTTTTGATCGTCCGAGGCTTTAACAAGTTTTGTGTACGCCTCTTCTGGGTTTACTGAGAATCGTAGTGTATTGGGTGTGATGTCAAGATAGAAGTATCACTTCAGTCATATCGAGATGATGATCACGCATGGATACAGAACTGGTACTCTTAAATGCTGCAGCTATCGGGATAATATGACAATGTCATGATTATCCGATTACAGAGACTAGTTGCTTGTGATCTGATAAATGCTTCGTACGGGGCAGACATAACTCCAGTCACAGGCCTAGCATGTGATATCCGATTCTGAATCGAAATATGCAATACTTAGTATACTACGCTTGATATAGATTATATATTCGTTGTTGAATATTTCTAGAGAATTTGGTAGGAACGGTGCTTTGCTATAAGCCAACCATGTCTTGTAAATCGGTAAGAATGTGGTACCGGATGCGCACGTATTCAGATAGTCCGATGACCGAATTTACTACCACACATATCCAGGGATCTCTTGGGTCGCTTCCCAAATATTTACCGATGACATTTGACTCGAACAGAATTAATCTTGGATTAATTATGAGAGAGAGAGAAAATTAATCTTGGATTAATTGCGGGGTAATAATTTATCTGGGATAAAATTCGAATAGAGAAGAGAGAACGCGATTAATTGGAATTAATGTATTAAATAATATATTGGATGTATTAATTGAAATCAGATTTCAAAGTGGAATTAAAATGGATTTTAATTCGGATGAACGAATTAATTTAGAATTAATTTGTGAGTGAATTTCGTAATAATTTTGCTAGGCATTATTATTTAATTAAATTGGATTTAATTAGGTCGCGATGGAAAATTCGTTTAATCGGATTAAACGAACCCGAGCCCGAAGTGTGTTGAGCAAGCCCACTTGAATTTTAATTTAAAGTGGGGCCCACTTCACTTACATCATTAGTAACCTTTTTGTGATGGAAGTTAAATCAATTTTTGGTGATGGAAGTGATTGATGGTTTTTGTTGGAAACTTGTATAACACACTTTGCTTTTTGTAAAGCATATACACTCTTTTTTTGGAGTTGACTTTTGTATTAAGTTTTGGAAACAAAAAAAAAATCTCTCTTCTCTCCTTAGGCTTGGTCGAATTCTTTCTTCTCTTCCTCCATTGATTTTGCTTCAAAATCAAGTTGAGCTAGCACTTAAAGAGTTAGAAAATGTAATAGAGAAACTCACCCTTGGAATTTAAGATTCAACACAATGCTTGGAGCTTCCGAAACAAAAAGATTTTTGAAATCTCCACATCCGATCATTGTAAGTACTTCCGCAACTTCTTTGATTTTATTCACATGAAATCATGACTTATAGATCCTTGGCATGTTCTAGGAACACTAACATAAACAACTGAGCAAGAGCTTATACTGAACGTTGAATCTGCTGCAAACCCACAGCTACTACATCATTGATTTGAACCACTAGTCTACCTTTATTATCTCATACACCTCCCTCATGTATAGACTCAGCTCTTTGTCCCTTATTTGGCTCGGTGGGAGGTGTCGCTAACCTCATATCTAGATTTATACACTGGGGCGCCCTGCCACACCTAGGTCTACATCTGACTCCGGTTATACTTTTGGGTGGTATGATATCTAAATAAAAAGAAAATGAAAGTGGTCAAACAAATTCTCAAGAAATTTAAAACCAAAATGATGAGACATACTTCGGAATAAGGATCCCAGAGAAACAGTCTCTCATATATTAATACCACAGGTATACTACATATATGAGACACTACTACTCTCTCATTGCAATTACTTTCTCATAGACCATGCTCTGATACTAACTTTGTAACATCACTGATCCGAGGAGATTACCGGCAGGTAATAAATTCCACTGTCACCTAATCCATTGTCTGTTACTAAAAACTCAATGCACATCCTGACAATTAATCATCACATCAATATGCACACATAAAATTCATGGAATCGACATAATGCATGAACCACATGAAATATATATTGGGTTTCTACTATAGTCCCGGGATCAATTCAAGCATAAAAATATGTGTGAATACAAAAAAGAAGTATGGCGGAATCATACTTACATTGAACGGCTTTGCGATGCGTCGAACACAAAATTTCTTTAAGCTCCTTGAACTCTCAGCTTTGGCCTCTTTGTGTTCCAATTTGAATCTTCAAGCTCCAAGCTTTGGGTAATGATTCCATGCCCATAGGTGGGTTTCCCTATCATCTTTGGATGACTCCTAATGTGTGCTAGCACTCGGAAAAATTTGCCGCAAATCTTTCCCTATGCATCTTCTTCATTCTCGGCATTTGCTGAAAATTTAAGAAAGAAAATGGCCCTTGGCCGAGAGATAGAGAGGAGAAGAATGAGAGAGTGTGTTGGTTTCCAAAAACAATTACCAAGTAATTGATTTCCAAAATTTTGGTATTTACCTTTCAAAAAGGTCAACCAATTATGGAGCCAAAGGGCAATTAATGCCTTCCAACCACCATCATCACAATTCACATCAATCAATGATGACAAGCATCACTTCACTCAAAGTGATGTGACTTCCATCACTTGATTGACTAGTGATTTGACGCTTGATGTGACTTGTGGGCCGCACTTGAATTCGAAATGCTAGTGGGCCCGCAAACACTCCCGGGGTCGGGTTCGCTAATTCTGAATTAACGAATTTTCTGTTGCGACGTAGTTAAATCAAATTTAATTAAATAATTATGCCTAGCAAAATTACTATTCACGTCGCTAGCGAATTAATTCTAAATTAACTCGTTCGCCCGAATTAAAATCTAATTTTAATTCCGCGTCGAAATCCAATTTCGTATAATATATCGAATATATTATTTTATCGATTAATTCCAAATTAATCGTTCTCTCTCTTTAATTAATATTTTATCCCAGATAAAATATCTCCGTAATTAATCTCATATTAATTTTCTCTCTCTTATAATTAATCTCAGATTAATAAAGTGCGAGTCATACGTCATCGGTGAATCTTCGGGAAGCGACCCATGATATCCCCGGATATGTTGGCAGTAAATCCGGTCGTCGGACTATCCGAACACGTACGTACCTAGTACTACGTTTTTACCGATTTACAAGACATGGTTGGCTTCTAGCAAATCACCGTGCCTACCCAATTCTCCAGAAATATTCTTAAAGGAATAGGTTATCTATATCAGGCGTAGTATACGTAGTATTGCGTATTACGATCCAGTTCCGTATCATACGTGATCATCATCTCCACTATGACTGGAGTGATACTTCCATCTCGACATCACACCCAATACACTACGATTCTCAATATACCCAGAAGAGGCGAACACAGAACTGGTTAAAGCCCTAGACGACCAAAACCAAAGTATATTGATTGTCGCAAGTATTAGCGGTGCAAGTCTCAGGTTAAGACCAAATACACCTACCCTGATTCAGACTTCCATAGACACATAGTCATACTACCAATGGAATTCTGAGGGGTCTATCCAGAGCGAAGCTGTTTCCGTACCATCGGTAAACACAACCTCCTATTACACTTGCATGAGTATCATATACCCAAATATATAAGAACTATGTCGTTATGCTCCCACAACGCGCACTAGTGTAATACTAGTCTATTCCGCATTATCGATGTCCAATCTCGATAATACTACGACTAGGGATATTTAATGATTAAACCTTCGTGGATTGATACTGTCTCATATCATCTCAATCCGGAACTAATCATATGGACCTTTTATCATTTATACATCTTGGTAATCTAATTACAAATGATAAAACAGCAATTTCCTTTGTCACATAGTTAATTTGTACAACAACACCATGATCTGTACAAATAGTGATGCTATGGGTCATAATTGTCCAACAATAAATACATAATCAGGTTAATCTTTTACAGACACATCAACGGAAATGCAACTCTCATACATCAAAAAGCTCAAAAAAGAAACTACATTTTATGTGAATGTAAGCCTGACAAGGCGGACCAACACGACTAGTGACTGCAGTGCTACTCTTGTCTCTGGATTATGTCTCCAAAAAAGATTTTGTGGCTCACCAGCTGAAGGATCCTGCAAAACTGGGAAGTGGAGGTGAGTCCTAGAGAACTCTGTGAAAGGAGTTATAAAATAAGAAAATAATATTAATAATTATGTTTCAAATCAACATGGTTATAAAAACTGTTTTCTGAATTCATATTACATAAGCCAGATTCTTTCTCAAAATCTCTGTGGAAATCATTAGTGGAAATCATAAATCTCATATAATTAAAGAACTGTAGAAAAACCTTACGCATAGGGCCGTTACGTATCGTCGTCCCCCCTTACGCCTAAACTAGTGTCTTGGGTACATATCACCGTCCCCCAAGCCATTAAACTAAAGTCATGAGTGTTAATCAATGCCATCATTCTGACCCTGAAATTATGATCTATGGGTGTCATTAGTATCGTCCCTAGTCCTGAAACTACATGTGCGCATGCCTGCTATATCCATCAATTCTAATATCTGTCAATTCCAAAATTAAAATAAAAATCATTTGTATCAGAATCAATTACATTTCTCAAAACACTTTTGATAACAATCTCATCAAAATCCTTTGTGCTCAAAATTTCAAATCTCTTAAATATCCCATGTTTTTCTTTAAATATCATAAAAGTAATAAAGAACCAAATATCATATGCAAATCGTGAAACATTGAAATTATTAGGAAATAATTGAAATAAGTAAATTCCAAAAGTAAGTACTCCGCTCACAGTGCTATGGAAAATCAAGGGCGGTACAGGGTGTGGGTGACCTTCGAGTATCCGGACGTCGATCTAAAGTCAAAGCAACTGTTAGTTTTCTTTCTTTATAACTCAAAATATTTTCAGATAGCATAAAATAATATGCAATACATGGATTAGGTTTGGAGTTATGCAAGTGCGGTAGCGGAAACTTATATTATACCAATCGTAAAAAATTCACTACTTGACGCCTAATTTTGAAAATTCACTGTAATTAATTGGGAATGAATTCGAAGCTGAAATTTTAATAGAATGGTACTTAATGTATCTTATGTATTTTGGTTTTTATGGATATCAATTTCGATTTTAGAAACTCAAGTTATAACCGAAATTCAGGGGCTATCCAGATTGAAAAACTTGGTACAGTGGCAACAGGTCGCCCAACTTAAAAAATTCGGTTCAGCCTCATCTTACGTCTAAAAATTTAGAGTTTTAGGTATGTTACTCCCTTGTGTCTATTTTCCAAGAAATTTATAAGGAGATCCGTAAAATTCTAGATACATTAGATATATAAGAGAATAACATATCCAAAAATTAGAATTTTTGGACTTAGCATGAAGCCAAATCGAATATTTGAAGTTGGGTGACTTGCTGCGAATACACCCAGTTTTTTTTTTTCTGATCACCCATGAAATTCAGCTTAGAACTTATGTTTCTGAAATTGAAACTGAGATCCGTAAAAACCAACATAAACTAGACACATGAAGGTTCTTTATATTAAAATTTAAGCCCTAGATTCCATTCCAATTAATTACCGTGAATTTTAGAAATACATTTCATGATTCGTATTCTAATTAACTTATCAACTATAGATCATTGTAGGCACCTCACATTCTTCGACGAAGCAAAGGAATACCAGCCAGATCCGAAAATCTGTGAGTGGATGCTTTGTTTTATATTTTCTTGACTTATGTTTTAAATTTCTTTTCAAGTTTTGAGATTTTAAATTGATGAAGAATATGCATGATGTTTTTATGCTTCCGTCTCAACGCTTGTTTATTGCTTTTATGATTTCTGAGCTATCTATATGTTTTCGCTGAGATGAGATGATCGATCATTGTTATATTTCCGCCCCGACGCTCGTTGCATGTTTTTATGCTTTTACGACTCATCATATGTTTCCACCGGGGTGATCATTAGGGTCTCATCCATCTGAAATGGTATGACCCGCTACCTTGTCGACAAAGGATCGTTCGTTCCTCACTCAGTCTATACGCGCGACTTGGTCGTTGAGCGTTTGACATGTTTTTGATGATGCATGCATGAAAAATGATTTACGGATATGTTTTGGATTTTTTCGTATGATTTTGTTACTTTTAGTATCCATTCATCAGGTCGTTCAAACAATCTGACCCCCTCACCACTCCCAGATTCTTTATTATGCATGCTTACCCGGAGGGCGAGTTCGATGGGATGGATACTGATGGCAGTCACTAGGGTATTCGATCCACCATGTCAAGTCAGAAACAGAGTTCATTTCAGTCAGAGTCAAGAAATATCGTGTATCATATATGTTATATAGTGAATAGTATATATGTAATGCATCATAAGTGTTCAATGTCAAAGTTATAATGTGTAGTAAATTGAGTACTTAGTATGAGGAGTGTTATGCATGATGGCGAGTTGTGCATTGGTCTTGTGCATGAGTTTATAAATGAAATAAGATTTTCAGTTGTCAAATAGTCAGAGGCTTTGGGGGATAAGATGACTTATTCCATGCCGGTAACATCTCCGAATTGGGGGTGTTACAAAGATGATATCAGAGCATGATTTAAGGAGTCAGTGATTGCAGTGGGTAGAGTGCTAGGTCTTGTATACGTAGTATGCCCGAGATGCTAGTATACGAGACATTACCTCTCCAGTATCTGATCCTCGAATACGTCCTCAAAAATCTATAGACATGTTAATAAGAATTCATGAACTATTCGAATATCCTCATTTATTAAAATATATATATATATATATACTCTTTGAAAATCCTTCCGTAGTTACCATGGTTCATTATCGAAATGTCCAAGGTAAGGCATGAAGACAGACAGTAAAATTCTAATGGTATACCAAAGAAAGTAGGAAGAGAAAGAGAAAGCTGGAAAGAAAAGTAAGGAATGATACAAAGATGTTCAAGTAACTAGAGACGGTAAGTGAGAAAAATACAGAAATATATGATAAAGAGAACATTAGAACTCATAGCAGTAAAATGAATATGGTAAGCCTGAGTAAGAGTAAAAATGCCAAACAAACCTATGTAAGGTTTCCTCCCTTTCGCAAGATTCATTTCTTCCTCAAGAAGTTCCTTCAAACCAAATCAATAGTTTTTGAATATCCTGTATAAAGTGCAAGCCCTCCGAATAGCAAAGGATAGTCAGAAGCATAAGAGAGGTAAGAGATTGGAATTTGACATGAGAGTCTCAATAGACTAGAGACATCAAGAAGGGATATATAGATTTTAGATCCCAAACTTAGGCCCGTAAGCAAACAAATGAAGGTCTTAAAAAAAAAGGTGATTAGTAGCCTCAGCCAAGAAACCTGACAGAGATACAACCCTAAGTTACCCAAATTCTATGTGATATCGGTCAAGGAAACTGTCTTGACGGAGCCTATCTCATACCTACCTTACCTGAGTGATAGGCTCTACCAGGACACATAGTACCAATACGAATAATAAGAATTAAAAAGGCATAACTACAACGTATAGCAAGAGCAAAAAGATAGGATTATATAAAGTAGCCCATAAGAAAGAACAATTAAATAGCCTCGTAGTACGGTTTAGAGCCAAGAGATAGGATATAGAAATAGTAAAGAATGATGCGAAAATGACAAGGAAGTTTAGTACGTATAGTATTAGAGATGCAATGGGAGGCCTCAGGATAATTGATAAAAGAAGTGGAACCCTCAAGACATTGAGTAGTTGGTGTGGATCCTAACAGAATGGACGATAACTTTGCTATCTAGTACCCCAACTCTAGTAAATGTATAAACACCTAAACCTAGGCAAGTAACAGTAATGTGTGTTCTTAGGTCTCTATAAAATGCTTATTAACCATTAATATGCAAACTTTGTTAATATACATGCATATTGCTTTCATTCAAGCTTCCAAACTTCATAACACAAACAAAAAAAAGTAGAGAAAAATAGAACAACATATGTTGTAGCCAAGAACAAAAGAAAAATTTTTCCTTCTAAAGAAAATTTGAAATTACTTACTAATTTGCACGTTTTCTTCATCTCCTTCTTGGTTTCTTTTCGTTTCCTCTCAAGTCTCTAATGAGCGGAAAATATATCAATATTTACCGCCCATTTTACTTAATATTTTATCTAGTTTCTCGGGTTTGATGAACGTTTTGATGTGTTTTAATTTATTTTACAGATAAAATAATATTGGGACACAATGAAATCATTTAGGATGAAATGTGGGTCAAATGAGGGTAAAAATTGGACTTGACATATTAATTTTGGAGATTGGAAACTTGAAAGGGCGTTTTAACGAAGTGCAATTTTGGAAATTCCAGTTTTGCGCATCTGTCGTATTTTGGGCATAACTTTTTACTCCAATATCGGATTGAGCTGATTCAAGTTCTAGATTAAATAAAACACAAAGATCTACAACTTTTAAAGACAAAATAATTTCGAATTCTGAAGATTTCATGCCCGAAATTGATGAACCATACAGAAGTGTGTTGTGTGTAATTATTAAAGTCATTTTCAATCATTTTCAATCATTTTCAAAGTAAAAAATAAATTAATAAATAAATAATAAAAATAATCAAATCACCACCAAACATGATAAGCAATTAGTGGAGCAATTAATAATGGATTTGGTGGAGCAATTAGTGGAGCAATTAATAATGGATTTGGTGGATGATTTGATGGAGGCAAAAGTTTGCCTATAAATATCAAGCCATTTCATTTGTAAATTCATACTTTCTTCTAAGGAATTCCTTAAGAATACTAAGAAAATTGTATCTTGTTTGTTTATTTATAGCTTTTAGTAATTAATTTCCGTGTTCACACTTTCTTTTCTTTTCTTTTCAGTTTTTACTTTCCGCAATTTACTTTTACGCACAATACTTTTCTTTCTTTAATTTTCAGTTTTTACTTTTCCGTAATGAGGAGGTAACTCCCATTTGCTGGGGTAAAAGGTAAAACTTTTATTACTAATATTTAGATTAATCTCCCTTAATTATAATATATAAACTAGTTAAAACCTGACTTAACGAGAATACCGTCATATTGGTCGGTTGGTAATTATTTAAGTTGGTTTTAACCTGACTAAACTGGATATCGCCTGATTGGTCGGTTGGCAATTAATTATTAATTTGACTTAATCTGGATACCGCCTATATGGCTGGTTGGTAATTATCATGCAAAGTTTATATATTATATTAATGGAGATATCTAAAATATAAGTAATAAAAGTGGATCCTTTTACCTCAGCATTTTCTTTTATTGTACTTTTACTTTATTTACTTTCAGCAATTTACTTTCAGCATTTACTTTCAGCATTTACTTTTCAGCAATTTACTTTCAGCATTTATTTTTCAGCAATTTACTTTCAGCAATTTACTTTCAGCATTTAATTTTCAGTAATTTACATTCAACATTTACTTTTCAGCATTTAATTTTCAGTATTTAAATTCAGCATTTAATTTATGTCATTTACTTTTTAGCAATTTATTTTTCAGCATTTTACTTTATGTCTTTTATTTTATTTAAGTTTTTACTAGCCCTAGTTATGTGTCGTAACTAAATTAGTTATCTAGGGTTGTGATGAATTCTAATATCACCGGTTTATAAGAGGTTATTTTATAGTTTGGGTAATTTAAAGGTTTACTTATTAAGTTTTAAACTTAATGCTTTTTGTTGTCTTATCACTAATAAGATTGATGTGGTAAATCTAAAATAAACTTGACAAAGGAATTTTAGGTTTCAGCCTTAGACTTAATAGCCCACGATCTTCTTTAAGGATAAATAACCCTTTAATAGATTTCCTTACAGGATAGACATATACCTTTCGGGCGGGGTAGCCATAATTGGAACTTAAACTTAATGAATCCATGTAATTTGGTTGACATAGACATATGGTTCAATTGGGTTAAACCCACGATCTTCTTTAAGATAAATAACCCTTTAATAGATTTCCTTACAGGATAGACATATACCTTTCGGGCGGGGTAGCCATAATTGGAACTTAAACTTAATGAATCCATGTAATTTGGTTGACATAGACATATGGTTCAATTGGGTTAAACTGGGTATTTGCGTCTGACCATCGACAGAGCTTTCGCATAATTTCGTGTTCCAGGTTAGTAAACCGATTTATTACACAAACATAAAATAATCACTTCATCTTTTAAAAGATATTAGAAAGATTCACAACCCTATATCTTTGAGTCTTTTGTTATTTTCCTTAGTATTTTATTTTATTTATTTTAATTAAGGAAAACCATATTCAACCAATCAAACAATCATTCTCTTCTCCCTTAATTAGATATTTGTAAATAAATAGATTCAACAATTAATAACAACAGTAGGAATTAAGTCCTCGTGGGATCGATATTTTTATACTACTTGAACGATATGTGTGCTTGCGTTATACTCGTGTGTAAGCACCGGTCAAATTTTGGCACCGTTGTCGGGGACTTATATTTCTTGAGTTATTAATTTTGAAGCTGTTTAATTTACTTGTATCTAATTTTCTTTATATTTATCTGTAATTTTTATTTCTTTCTTTTGTTTTCAGGTGATTAAAAAATGGAACATTATTGGGAGATTGAAAGATTACGAGCTTTACTAGAAGAAGATACACCTCAATTCAGGGAGCAACAGTTCGGTTTTCTGAGGCCTGTTGTCCAGCCCAAAAACTATCACTGGATGTCAGAATCAAGCAATACTACATTTGCTCATCAGAACGCAATGGAGAGATGTGAGATATGCGATGGTAACCACCCTAGCGATCAATGCATATACCTTTCAGAGTGGCAGAATTATCAGAATCATTCAAGGTACGAAGAATCATCACATTTTCCATCTTATCCACCATCTATCTACGATCTTCATCAAGAACCAGAACCATCAGAGGATGATCAGTTGATTCACATGCTCAAAGATTGGTTCGAGGAACGGGAAGCTCAATTTGATGCACAAATTCAGAGTCAAGTGGCGTCTATACAGAGGATGACAGATCAAGTTAGACAATTAACAGATAACCTGAATCACATATCTCACGAAGCAAATTCAAATAATACTGAAGAAGCCTTCGAATATCCTGAGATTCATCATGACATCATAATAGAGGATGAGGCTGAGTAGTATCAAGAATCAGAGGTATCAGTTCAGGAGCCTGAACCGACACAGTCTCAATTTGATTTTTATTATTCTTCTGACTCTGACGAGGATGAAGAAGCTGAGCTATTTGTACCAACTGCACCAACAAGGGAAGATGACTCTTTCCATCCTCAAAATGAAGATCTTAGAGAATGTAGTGCACAAATGTTTGAAGAAGATCTACCTGAGCCAATCGTTTCACTCAGATCAGAGGATGAAGACCTAAAAACAGACACATCTTTACTTCCTCACGTTGATACTTCGGGAGCATGCATTTCACAGATGACAAATGAATAATTGAATGCTGAGATCCTAAAATACATCTGCGAAGAAAATATGGAGCAAGAAACAGAGCAAATGGAGGAGCAAATGTCTGACCTTATTAAAGATCCAGAGCATTCAGGCGAAACATCACTGTTTTGGAGAGTACAATTTAGAGATATCACCCAGAAGCTTGACAGAATGGAACTTCCATTCAAAGTCAAGCACCATACGAGACCTCATGATTTTCTTTCTTTCTTTTCAGGAACCACTGGAGTGACAAAGTTTAAGAAGGTGGCACAAGCACTGAATGAGAAAAAATTCTTTTTGCCACCTTACCGTTGGAAGAGACCCTTCAAAAGCAATGCACATGGAAATATCTTCAATAGGACATCCAAAACGACGCTGAAACCTCCTTGACAAATGGATTTCAGTCACGTCTGGCTGAAGACGAAAAATTTAGCGCTAGCAGGGAGGCAACCCATGCAATTTTTTTGTAATTTTGTTTTCAAATTTTGTGTATACATGTTGTAGAGTTCTTAATTTTTTTTGTATTATTTTTGTAGGGTAAAGCTCAAACGAAGCATAAGACAGAAGGAATGGTGTTTGGAAAAGATGAGAATTAAGTCATTAATGATGGCTGAGTAAGGAATGGATTCTTGAGACGCATCCTGATGAATTTATACTAAGCGAATGGCGTATTGCATACACATTTCTGTTGCCTTAATTATTGCTTTGATTTGCTTTTCTTTTGTAATTATCTTTATTTTCGTAGACAGAATCCAGACTTTTTGACCTTTCATGATTTGTTTTATCGTTTAGCTAACAATCGTCCTTTGGAAGATACTAGTGCTATTATTACTCACCTTTTCAGGTTTTATAAATTCAACTCATCATTGCACTTTTGAAGACATCCAGAGTAAAACATGGAAGCCACTTCAAGAAGACGAGTTGAAAACATATGTGTGTTTTGCGGTACTAGTGTTGGTACTAAGCCACAATACGTAGAAGCAGCACAAGAATTGGGTCGAGTCTTAGCTGTAAGAAATATGCACTTAGTATATGGCGGAGGCAATCTTGGACTAATGGGGATCGTTTTAAAGGTTGTACACGAAGGAGGCAGTCACATTTTGGAAATCATCCCAAAACCATTGGCAGAGGCAAATCTTATTGAACCATCAAACGGAGAGGAACTTATCGTGCCAGGTATATCTGAACGACTGGTAGAAATGATTAACTGTGCTGATGCTTTTATTGCTTTGCCAGGTGGCTTGGGAACATTGGAGGAAATTTTTATAGTGTTATCTTGGGCGAACTTGAACATACACCAGAAACCAATTGGGCTGTTTAACGTTGATGGATTTTATGATTTTCTTTGTGTGTTTCTTGATGATGCCTGAAGAAATGGGTTCGTGTCAAAACCTTTAAAAGAACTCATCTTCACTGCCAGAACTGCTCCGGATCTAGTTGACCAAATCTTAACCTATGAACCACAAATTGACCCTGTCATTTCGAAGATAAATTGGCCAGAGGACGATCGTGGTAAGAGGCGTAGGATTATCTGGATCTTAACCTTTAACTTTTCGTGTAGAATTTCAGCTAACCAGGTACTATCTTCTAAACTCTTCTTCTACTGTTTAAGACATTGGGGACAATGTCTCATTTAGGTTTGGGGGTGACGGGAATTAATTGATCAGTACATTGTTTTTAGTTTGTGTGTTGTTTTTATTTTTAGTCCAAAATTTTTCGAAAAAATGAAAATTTTCAAAATTTTCAAAAATTACAAAAATATTTTGTGTTTTTGTGTTTTTATTTTGACTAAAAAGGTAAAATTGGTAAGAGATAGCCGAGTAAGGAGTTTCCACTCGTGAGACGTATCTCAAACCTAATTCGGAACAAGTTAATTTTGTTTATTTCCTCTTGAATTATTTAATTTGTGAATTCTACATAAAATTGACTAAAATAGATCTTCATATGCTCAGTTGGCAGGTATTATCAACATGCATAGTAACATACAGACATGAGTTGTAATTGAAAATTTTATAATATTTAGTATTTAGTGCTCTAGTTTAATTGGAGAAAGCATCTCAAAAAGTGATGGAGTAAAAAAAAAACGTATGAGATCCGAGTTATTAAGTCTGTAAGGTGTTTTAACACCTAGTGCCCTAAAGCCAACTGGTTTGGGAGTCACTGGCCCAAAGCTCGCTACATGGATCAAAGATGCTGCAAAAATATATATATCTGAAGTCTGAGTAATTAAGTCTGTAGGGGTGTCTTAACACCTGGTGCCCTAAAGCCAACTGGTTTGTGAGTCACTGACCCAACACTCGCTACATAAATGGAAGATATTGTATATAAATAAATAAAAAAAATCAAAAATCAAAGAAAAAATCAGAAAAATCAGAAAAATTATTCCATTACTACAAAAATGTGTGAATTCTGATAAAACTTTAGGACAAAAATATTACTCTCTTATCAACTGCACTTGTGACTGTTGTGGGAAAAAATGATTTGATTAATATTTTGTCGGCTGTGCATAAGGAGAATGGTAAATATAATCGGAGAATTTACTTATTCAGTAATTTAGAAAGAAAGAAAACAACTAGTAACTCGGAGTAGAAGTTTCACCTGATTAGTCACTAACTTTTTTATTCTCTTTTCTCTTGCCTTTTTCCTTTTGTGCGCATTAGTTTTATTATCTTTTTACTTTTGTAAAATGTTTGTGGGTATCGTTACTGTAAGCCCTCACGAGACTATAACTCGTCCACTAGGGACACCTAGGGGTTTAAAGGCTTGTTGCATATGCTAAATGCAACTGTGATCCCTATGAAAGTGGCTTAGTTTAATTTTAATTAGTTCTTGTATTTTATTTTGTTGTTTTGATCGAGGACTAGCAAAATTTTAGGTTTGGGGGTGTGATGAGCGGAAAATATATCAATATTTACAGCCCATTTTGCTTAATATTTTGTCTAGTTTCTCGGGTTTGATGAGCGTTTTGATGTGTTTTAGTTTATTTTACAGATAAAATAATATTGGGACACAATGAAATCATTTAGGACGAAATGCGGGTCAAATAAGGGCAAAAATTGGACTTGACATATTAATTTTGGAGATTGGAAACTTGAAAGGGCGTTTTAACAAAGTGCAGTTTTAGAAATTCCAATTTTGCGCATATGTCGTATTTTGGGCATAACGTTTTACTCCGATATCGGATTGAGCTGATTCAAGTTCTAGATTAAAGAAGACGCAAAGATCTACAACTTTGAAAGACAAAATAATTTCGAATTCTGAAGATTTCATGCCCGAAATTGATGAACCATCCATAAGTGTGTTGTGTGTAATTATTAAAGTCATTTTCAAAGCAAAAAATCAATTAATAAATAAATAATAAAAATTATCAAATCACCACCAAACATGATAAGCAATTAGTGGAGTAATTAATAATGGATTTGGTGGAGCAATTAATAATGGATTTGGTGGATGATTTGATGGAGGCAAAATTTTGCCTATAAATACCAAGCCATTTCATTTGTAAATTCATACTTTCTTCTAAGGAATTCCATAAGAATACTAAGAAGATTGTATATTGTTTGTTTATTTACAGCTTTTAGTAATTAATTTCCGCTTTCGCACTTTCTTTACTTTTCTTTTCAGTTTTTACTTTCCGCAATTTACTTTTACGCACAATACTTTTCTTTGTTTAATTTTCAGTTTTTACTTTTCAGTAATGAGGAGGTAACTCCCCTTTGCAGGGGTAAAAGGTAAAACTTTTATTACTAATATTTAGATTAACCTCCCTTAATTATAATATATAAACTAGTTAAAACATGACTTAACGAGAATACCGCCATATTGGTCGGTTGGTAATTATTTAAGTTGGTTTTAACCTGACTAAACTGGATACCGCCTGATTGGTCGGTTGGTAATTAATTATTAATTTGACTTAATCTGGATACCGCCTATATTGCTGGTTGATAATTATCATGCAAAGTTAATATATTATATTAAGGGAGATATCTAAAATAGAAGTAATAAAAGTGGATCCTTTTACCTCAGCATTTTCTTTTATTGTACTTTTACTTTATTTACTTTTCAGCAATTACTTTCAGCATTACTTTTCAGCATTTACTTTCAGCATTTACTTTTCAGCAATTTACTTTCAGCATTTACTTTTCAGCAATTTACTTTCAGCATTACTTTTCAGCAATTTACTTTCAGCATTTAATTTTCAGTAATTTACTTTCAGCATTTACTTTTCAGCATTTAATTTTCAGTATTTAAATTCAGCATTTACTTTCCGTCATTTACTTTTTAGCAATTTATTTTTCAGCATTTTACTTTATGTCTTTTATTTTATTTAAGTTTTTACTAGCCCTAGTTATGTGTCGTAACTAAGTTAGTTATCTAGGGTTGTGATGAATTCTAATATCACCGGTTTATAAGAGGTTATTTTATAGTTTTGGTAATTTAAAGGTTTACTTATTAAGTTTTAAACTTAATTCTTCTTGTTGTCTGATCACCAATAAGATTGATGTGGTAAATCTAAAATAAACTTGACAAATGAATTTTAGGTTTCAGCCTTAGACTTAATAGCCCACGATCTTCCTTAAGGATAGATAACCCTTTAATAGATTTCCTTACAGGATAGACATATACCTTTCGGGCGGGGGTAGCCATAATTGGAACTTAAACTTAAACTTAATGAATCCATGTAATTTGGTTGACATAGACATATAATTCAATTGGGTTAAACTGGGTATTTGCGTCTGACCATCGACAGAGGCTTTCGCATAATTTCGTGTTCCAGGTTAGTAAACCGATTTATTACACAAACATAAAATAATCACTTCATCTTTTAAAAGATATTAGAAAGATTCACAACCCTAGATCTTTGAGTCTTTTGTTATTTTCCTTAGTATTTTCTTTTATTTATTTTAATTAAGGAAAACTACATTCAACCAATCAAACAAGCATTCTCTTCTCCCTTTAATTAGATATTTGTAAATAAATAGATTCAACAATTAATAACAACAGTAGGAATTAAGTCCTCGTGGGATCGATATTTTTATACTACTTGAACGATATGTGCGCTTGCGTTATACGCGTGTGTAAGCACCGGTCAGTCTCCAATGTTTTTTGTGTTTTAGAAGCTTAGAATTATTAAGCAAATGAAAAAGAAACCCTTATATACTTAGGGTTACTTGGCCGAATACACTAAGGTTAAAAAAAGTCATTTTGTTTCAATTTTATATTAATAAATTAAAGCTAAAGTTACTTATTCTATTTGAACACTTCAACATTAAATAAGTTCTAACAAGTGAACCAATCAAATTAATCCACCTTGAAACATAATCATAACATTAGATATTTATATTTAATAATTTTAATTATTTAACAATTAAATAATCAAACAATTACTAAATGTAAATATCTTGATATATGTATTATATTTACACTAAATATTCAAAATATATTTTGACAAAAAATTAATGTGTATCTAATAAAATCAAGTATTTAATCCACATACACATTAATTTGAAAATGATCGAATCGCCCCTTATGCATGTATCTTTTCGTTTATCTGTTAAACAATTTATAAATAATCAATATTATTTATAATAGTTGCCCTAATACTCTAAAAGTATGTTTCATTAGTGAGACTTTCTAGATTCAGGCAATCCGTCATGAAAATCCAATTTCGTGTCCATAATCTACCCACCCATAAATTATGACCACCACAGATAACCTCGCTGAATCATACAGGTCAAGGTCATCGCATACGTATAATCCCTCCGTGTATTCAAATTATTCACGAGATATAGATAAAAATGTCAAATCTCTATAGGTATAATCCCGTCAACGATTCTATTAGCAATTCTTAATAATACTTAAAACTTACTTCTGCAGTGTAGCACAGGCCCATGGATTTAACAGATTGCTAATTCCATAGAGAATACCTATGCTCTGTACACAGAACTGATGAATCTTATCTTGATACGCACATGATATCCTGAGGATCAATCCACACCCAACGAACAGACAGAGGTCTGATCTAAAAGATCGGTGACGTGACTGCCATCAAAGTGTGGAGGATATCTCATACATCCACAGTGGTATCTCAAGTCGAAGGACCACTATGCTCACTTGACCCGAGAAGATTCCTATTGACGTTGGTGTACCATCTATTAGGAAATTTTCGGTGAATTGTTCAATGTTTATCCAATATAAACACCTACACGTCTATAAGAGTCTCCCTAGACTCATGGTTCATTAGGCTAAACCATCAGACCAAGTCTCGATATACGACGTGTACTGGTCTCTGTTGGACAATTATGACCCATAACATCACTATTTGTAAAGTACATGGTGTTGTTGTACAAATAAACTATGTGACAAAGGAAATTGCTCTTTTATCATTTGTAATTAGTACTGGATTAATAAGATATGAGACAATATTAATCCACTAAGGTTTAATCATTAAATATCTCTAGTCGTAGTATTATCGAGACTGGACATCGATAATGCGGAATATACTAGTATTGTACTTGTGCGCGTTGTGGGAGCATAACAACATAGTTCTCATATATTTAAGTATTGGACACTTATGCAAGTGTGATATGAGGTTGTGTTTACCGATGGTACGAGAACAGCTTCACTCTGGATAAACCCATCGATGTGTCAATGGGAATCCGAATCAGGGTAGGTGTATTTGGTCTTAACCTGAGACTTGCATCGTTAATACTTGAGAAAATCAGTATACTTTGATTTTGGTCGTCTGGGGCTATAATAGATTCTGTGTACACCTCTTCTGGGAATACTGAGAATCGTAGTATATTGGGTGTGCTGTCAAGATGGAAGTATCACTCCAGTCATATGAAGATGATGATCACGCAGGATACGGAACTAGTACTCTTAAGTACTGCAGTCATCGGGATAATATAACTAGGTCATGATTATCCGATTATAGATACTAGTTACCAGAGATCCGATATATGCTTCATACGGGGCAGACACAATTCCAGCCCTAGGCCTAGCATGTGATATCGATACTGGATCATAATACGCAATACTACGTATACTACGCCTGACATAGATTATATATTCCTTAAAGAATATTTATGGAGAATTGGGTAGGCACGGTGCTTTGCTAGAAGGCAACAATGTCTTGTAAATCGGTAAGAACGTGGTACCGGGTACGCACGTGTTCGGATAGTCCGACGACCGAATTTACTGCCAACATATCCAGGGATCTCATAGGTCGCTTCCCGAAGATTCACCGATGACGTATGACTCGAATATAATTAATCTGGGATTAATTATAAGAGAGAGAAAAATTAATCTAGGATTAATTACGGCAAGAATTTATCTGGGATAAAATTCCAATAGAAGAGAGAGAACGATTAATTCAGAATTAATCGGTAAAATAATATATTCGATATATTAAATGAAATTAGATTTCATAACGGAATTGAAATTGGATTTTAATTCGGGCGACTACTTTAATAGTAATTTTGCTATGCATTATTATTTAATTAAATTTGATTTAATTAAGTCGCAACAGAATATTCGTTAATTCAGAATTAACAAACCCGAGCCCGGAATGTGTTTGCAGGCCCACTCAGATTTGAATTAAAGTGGGGACCATACAAGTCACATCACCTAGTCAACTTTATCAACTTTTGGTTGATAGAAGTTGGTGGAATCTTGGTGGCTTGTTTCTTACACAACTTTGATTTGTGATTGACTTTTACCTAATTTGGAATTTGGTAAATGGTAATTATTTTTTGAAAATGATATACACAAATCACAAAATCAAAAACAACACTTCACTATCTTTTTCTCACTTTTGAGCGTGAGCATCACTTCCATTTTTCTCTGTAATAGGCGTGAAGCTTGGCTTCATTTATTCTTGATTTTGCTTCAAAAATCTCAAGAGCTAGCACTCAAAGAATCATACAAAGGTGATAGGGAAACCTTTCCCAAGAGTTTGGAATCAAAGCTTGGAGCTCACCATTCATACAAAAGAGGAGTTTGGAGCAACTTCAAAGGAAGCAATTTTTTTTTGTTGTCTACACATCCATCCAACCGTTCAATGTGAGTATATTTCCACAAACTTCGTTGATTATTCACACAAATTTTATGCTTAATTGATCCTAGGCATGTTCTTAGAGAACCCAACAATGGTATCAGAGCGAATTTAAGCATGAAATGGATTAGGGTTTATATACTTGAATTTGGGTATTTTTGCTTGGAGCATGATTTAATCAAATTGAGTGTTTAAGTATGCTTAGATAATGATAACTAAGAGTTATGCATGATTAATTTTATGAAAAATTAATTGGATTAATTTTCCCCAAATCAATAGGCTTGGTCGAATGTGATATGTACCCTAAGCTCTTGGTGATTTTTGATTTTAAGTCATTGGATGTGTTTAGAATGTTTGGATATATTGATTTGTGATTTAATTGGATTGAAATCAAAATCGGATATAAAAATCCCATGATTGTCGTGAGCCTTGGAGAGCATGTTGGATTGATTTTGCTTCAATTTGTGTTGGATATAAGTTGATTAATTATGTAAATTGGTATTTTGGAAATGTTAATTTGAATAATTAATTATGGCTATACACTTTAATTAAATAAATTTTGATATTTGGAATATTAGAATTTAATTAATTAGGCTTAATTTGGAATTGGGCTAAAATTGTTGTATTTGGGCTTAATGGGTTTGGTTGGGCCAAGTTTGGTTTAGGATAATTGGTTGGATCCAATTGGGCCTAAAATCATTTCCATAAAGTCCAAATATGATAATTGGGCCTTTAAAATTTTAATTGGGCCTAAATTAATTTTTGACATAGGGTGATTCCTAATTGGGCCTTGGAATCTTGGGTTTGACCCATAATTGCCAAAGCCCATGCCTTATGAATTAATTAAAAGCTCATTGACTTTAATTAAATTGACATTGGATGTTAATTGGGCCTTTGAGACCCATAAAGATTGGATTTCGAATCTACGTCTAAAAGGCACATTAATAAAGTGTAATTATTTAATTTAGAATTAAATATGAATTAGTATTGAATACAAATTAAATCGGATTTAAAATTGTAGTTTGATATAATTCAAGAATTCGCACTTTGAGTACTTATTCTTAAACGAGTTAGACTCGCGCAAATCAAATCGTTGTTTGAACATTGGATGGACATTAATCAAATATTAATTAATTGGATTAGATTGATTGATAATATGCTTTGTGTGAATACAAGAATGTATTGTATGAATAATGTATATCAGATGGATATTAGATGTGTGAGGGCAATTTTGAAAATTATTGTAATAAATTTAGAATTTATTAAATTGGACCTGCGTGTCCAGCCTTTATCTCTCAACTCTTTGTATTCTCTTCTTGCCAATTCCCCTCAATGTAAATGAGGTTTCTTTAGAAGTATTATGTAATTGGGTAGAAGTTAGAATAGTGCTAGCGAGAGAGAGGAAATAGAGAGATTTATTCTAGGAACAATTTGTTAAATATCCATCCGCATATCATTATTAATTTATTTATCGCGCCTTATTATGCTTTTAGAATGCATGTTTAAGGGTGTATGATGAGACCTAATCAAAGATAATTAATTGGTTGTCAATTACGCGAAAAACCATCAATCAAATATTAAGTGTTTTCCTTCCATTGAATGGTTCTTTATCAAGATCCAAGATTGGCATTGGTTTGTTGGCCAAAGTCAAGATCAATGTCCATCGCGGATGTGTTTGAATCATGAAAGCTTTGTTCCATATCGTACGCCTTGGGCAAGTTGTGATTTGTTGGCCAAAGTCAATGTCACTTCTTGTTCATCGGCCTCGATTACGAAGCTTTCCCACTATCAATGGGACACGCTTAACTGGTTTCATTAAGCTTGTTGAGCCAAAGCCAAGGCTTAGTTGATTCAGAGGAAAAAGGTTAGGGAATATATCAGATATATTGGCATATATTGGATATATGTTTCGGACTTGGAGGTCCACCTACCGGATCTAGGAATTGGATGAGATCCAATTGACCTTAGAGATATACCTAGTTAAATATCATACAACTTGTTGGCCAAAGTCAAGGTTGTGTGTTATTTAACGGGATCCTAGCCCACTAGGAAACTAGATTTCCCGAGTACTTCACATAGGGTTAAAGGCTCACCGAAAATAGTGGGAGGCAAGTATTAAATTTGCAATTTCGTTTAGATACTTGCCAATACGCGCTCATTTCATTTTTCGTCATTATTTAAATATAAATATATTAGTTGGACTAATATTTAATTGTTGTTTTAATTGAATAGTTGGACTGTATTCAAACTACTTCATTTGTAGTTGGTTATATAATTGGATTATAGTAATCAATACATTTGAATTTAACCAATCAATTATAGTTGATTATATAGTTAGACTATAGTAATCATTATATTCGATTGTACCCGAAATCTTTGATTGGATAGTTGGACTATTGGAATCAAGATAACTGAAAGATTAGCGTTTAAAACATAATCCTGGGTGAAACTGTCTTTAAGCGGCTTCAATTTTCAGATTGGGAATAGAATCTCAGGATAGTCCTGGGAACCGAGAAATTACTTTATTTTGACAGAGTGACATCTCGGGCCTGAGCCCGAAGTTGAGCAAATAGTAGAGCATGAGCTTTGGAAGACTCATGGTGATGATAACTTTAGTGCTCAATCTGTTATGCTTGCCGCAATGACTCCTTAATTTCTTTGTCAGAACTAAGGATTAGATCCTTATAGTATGATATTGAAATTGAAGGATCTTCATAGATCTATACTTAGATCTTAGAAGTACTGATTGCAAAAGAAAACTCTTGGAGAGTTAATGGCTATGCTCAAGGAGACAGAATCAGAGCTTACAAAAGGGCAAGAAGCGCAAGGCGAATCTTACTCCTGCATCCCAGAAGGTCTAGGCTTGGCCGAAGGCTTCTAGGGATGTGAAAAGGGGCAAAGGCAAAATCATCACAGTCTTCTGGGAAGATAAATGACATATCCTAAGATATCTACCTAAATTGTGGCAAACGGGGTCACTAGAAGCGTGACTGCCGTATGGACAAGGCAGACATGAAGGAAGTGAAGGCGGGGCAAGGCTCCAGCTTCAAGTATGTTTGTCATAAACATGTTTACTACTGGTTTCAAAATTGGATTTTTGATACTAGATGTGGTACATAAATATGTACTGATGTGCAGAATCTGCTGATTAGCAGGAGACTGACTTTAGTTGAGATCGACCTATGAGTTGGAAACGGGACGAGAGTCGCTGTTTTGGCTGTAGGAACCTAAGTTTTGGAAATTCCTTTTGAGCATGTACTTAAATTAGGAAACTGTTATAATGTACCTAGTTTGACTAGAAACATTATCTTTATAGCTAGTTTAACCTGTTGCAGATGTACCTTTATATTCTAGAACACTAAGTGTTTTATTTATAAAGATGATATTGAGATAAGTGTTGGTTTCTATTAAGGTCCCAAGATCAATTATAAGCATGAATAATGTGTGAATAACAATCGAAGAAGTTGCGGAATACTCACATCGATCGATTGAGCGACGCGGAGACAACAAAAACTTCACTTTGCTCGGCAGTGGACTGCACAGCAGTGGCAGTTAGTTGGCTCACTGTTTTGGCCATTTGAATCAACTTCCAAGCTCCAAGCTTCGTCGTGGTGATTCCCGGCTCATGGGTAGACTTCCCTATCACCTTCGCATGTCTCGTAAGTGTGCTAGCACTTGAGATTTTGCCACAAAATCCACACTCATTGCTTCCCACTGTCACGGTTTTTGGAGAAACCAGTGAGCTCATTTCAGCCCATTGGGCGTGAGGAAGAAGAAAGAAATGGGAGAGAGAGAGTTGTATTTGGTTTGAGAAATTTGTGTATCTTATACACAAGAGTGAATTTCAAATGTATTTCATTTGAATTTGGCTTTTAAAAGTCAAACCATTAAAGCCCAACCACTCACATCACTCAATCACTCAATCACATCAATCACAACTTGTCAAGTTACATCACTCAAAGTGACAAGTGTTTTGACGCTTGATGCGACTAGTGATTTGACGCTTGATTTGACTTGCGTGCCGCACTCGAATTCGAAATGCGAATGCGCTCGCAAATAATCTCGGGCTCGGGTTCGCTAATTCCAAATTAATGAATTTTCGTTGCGTCGTAATTAAATGATTACGCCTAGCGAAATCACTATTCACATCGCTAACGAATTAATTCTAAATTAATTCGTTCGCCCGAATTAAAATCTAATTTTAATTCCGCGTCGAAATCTAATTTCGTTTAATATATCAAATATATTAATTTATCGATTAATTCCAAATTAATCGTTATCTCTCTTTAATTGATATTTTATCCCAGATAAAATATCTCTGAAATTAATCCCAGATTAATTTTCTCTCTCTTCTAATTAATCCTAGATTAATTTAGAGTGCGAGTTATACGTCATCGGTGAATCTTTGGGAAGCGACCCATGAGATCCCCGGATATGTTGGCAGTAAATTCGGTCGTCGGACTATCCGAACACGTAAGTACCTCGTACTACGTTTATACCGATTTACAAGACAAGGTTAGCCTCTAGCAAAGCATCATGCCTACCAAATTCTCCGGAAACATCCTTATAGGAATAAAGGATCTGTATCAGGCGTAGTATACATAGTATTGCGTATTTCTGTCCACTATCGGATGATCACGTGTTAGGTCTGGGGCTGGAAATGTGTCTGCCCCGTACGAAGCACATGTCGGATGTCTGGTGACTAGTCTCTATAATCGGATAAACCTGACCTTGTCATTTTATCCCGATAGCTGCAGCATTTAAGAGAACCAGTCCCGTATCCTACGTGACCATCATCTCCATATGACTTGAGTGACACTTTCGTTTTGACATCACACCCAACACACTACGATTCTCAATATACCCAGCATTGGCGTACACAAAACCTGTTAAAGCCCTGGACGACCTCAACCAAAATATATTGATTGTCACAAGTATTAGCGGTGCAAGTCTCAGGTTAAGGCCAAATACACCTACCCTGATTTCGGACTTCCATAGACACATATTCATACTACCAATGGAATTCCGAGGGGGTCTATCCAGAGCGAAGCTGTTTCCCGTACCATCGGTGAAACACAACCTCCTATTACACTTGCATGAGTATCCTATACCCAAATATATGAGAACTATGTTGTTGTGCCCTCACAACACGCACAAGTGTAATACTAGTCTTTTACGTATTTATCGATGTCCAATCTCGATAATACTCTGACTAGGGATATTTAATGATTTATCCTTCGTGGACTGATATTGTCTCATATCATTCTCCGTCCAGGAACAAATCATAGGGACCTCTCATCATTTATACATCTAGGTGATCTAATCACAAATGATAAGAGTGCAATCTCCTTTGTCACATAGTTAATTTGTACAACAACACAATGATCTGTACAAATAGTGACGCTATGGGTCATAATTGTCCAACAATAAGCACATTAGATATGAAAAACAGTATTTATATTTAGAATATAAATTAATCTCATACATATAACATGACAAACAAATAGCTCAAACTGAATTAACCAGATGAGACTTATTTGTGGCATTGTTGTCTGGGATACATTAACAAGACTCGTATGTCCACACTTTCGATGAGTGGGTACTAGGATGGATTTGATTCTAATTCAAATAATGTCTACGAATCTAGTCTTTTAGGCAAAGTGCCTAAAACACCTTTTACTTGGTAAAATTGCAAATGTCACCGATCTGTTAGCCCTCGTTCATGGTGATGTTAGTGGGCCCATGTCTAGCTACGCTAGATGTGGATATGAATACTTCGTAACCTTTACGAATGTGGCATCGCGTTACTGTTATGTGTATCTTATGAAACAAAAGTCAGAAACTTTTGAGTAAGTCAAAGAGTTTCGACACGAAGTAAGAAAACAGACTGGTAAAAGTATTAAAAACATTACGGTCGGACCATAGTGTAAAATACTTAAACATATGAGTTTCAAGAATACCAGAAAGAGTATGATATTCTTTCACAATGGACTCCTCCCGGGACACCTCAATTTGACGGTGTGTCCGAACAGATAAACCGAACTTTGTTGGACATGGTAAGGTTAATAATGAGTCGCTCTGAGCTACCTATTTCCTTCTAGGGATACGTATTAAACAGTGCAATGCTTATTTTGAATAAGGTTCCGTCAAAAGTCTGTTGGACAGACTCTATATTAGATATGAACATGAAAGAAACCGGGTTTCTCATTCCTGAAGATTTGGGAATACTGGGCATATGTTTGGATGATACCAAACTAGAACATAATCGGATAAGTGCCTATTTGTAGGTTGTCATAAGGAAACCAAAGTATAGTACTTATACAACTCACAATAGAACAATGTAATTGTTGCTCTCCATGCGATTTTCCTAAGAGGAATTCATATATGCAGTGGTAAGTGGGAGGAAAGTAAAACTCGATGAAAATCGGAGTAGTACTGTTCCAGGCACCGACTTCTTTACGGAACACAAACAGTTCATCATGGATGAAACTGTACCACAATCTTCGAATACACAAGAACCACGTAAATATGAGAGAGTCAGAAAACAACCTGGGAGGTATGGGTTTCTGATCTCACCTCATGTAGATGTCAATCTTATTGAGGAAGACGAACCAACTACGTATAAGGAAGTGATATAAGGTATCGACTCCCTATTATGGCAAAATGCCATGAAGTCCGAAACGGATTCCATGTATACCAACCAAGTTTGGACACTGGTTGATATATTTAAGTATTGGATTCTTATGCAAGTGTGATATGAGGTTGTGTTTACCGATGGTACGGGAACAGCTTCTCTTTGGATAGACCCCTCAGAATCTCATTGGTAGTATGACTATGTGTCTATGGGAATCTGAATCAAGGTAGGTGTATTTGGTCTTAACCTGAGACTTGCATCGCTAATACTTGCGACAATTAGTATACTTTGGTTTTGATCGTCCAGGGCTTTAACAGGTTCTGTGTACGCCTCTTCTGGGTATACTGAGAATCGTAGTATATTATCTGTGATGTCAAGATGAAAGTATCACTCCAGTCATATGGAGATGATGATCACGCAAGATACTGAACTAGTACTCTTAAGTACCGCAGTCATCGGGGTAATATGACTAGGTCATGATTATCCGATTATAGATACTAGTTACCAGAGATCCGATATATGTTTCGTACGGGGCAGACACAATTCCAGCCCTAGGCCTAACATGTGATATCGATACTGGATTGTAATACGCAATACTACGTATACTACACCTGACATATATTATATATTCCTTAAAGAATATTTCTGGAGAATTGGGTAGGCACGGTGCTTTACTAGAAGCCAACCATGTCTTGTAAATCGGTAAGAATGTAGTACCTGGTACGCACGTGTTCGGATAGTCCGACGACCAGATTTACTACCAACATATCCATATATCTCATGGGTCGCTTCCCGAAGATTCACCGATGACGTATGACTTGAATATAATTAATCTGAGATTAATTATAAGAGAGAGAAAAATTAATCTATGATTAATTCTGGCAAGAATTTTATCTGGGATAAAATTCCAATAGAAGAGAGAGAACGATTAATTCAGAATTAATCGGTAAAATAATATATTCGATATATTAAATGAAATTAGATTTCATAACTGAATTGAAATTGGATTTTAATTCGGGCGAACGAATTAATTTATAATTAATTCGCGAGCGACTTTAATAGTAATTTTGCTAGACATTATTATTTAAATAAATTTGATTTAATTAAGTCGCAACGAAAAATTCGTTAATTCGGAATTAACGAACCCGAGCCTAGAATGTGTTTGCGGGCCCACTCGGATTTTGAATTAAAGTAGGGGGGCACACAAGTCACATCACCTAGTCAACTTTATCAACTTTTGGTTGATAGAAGTTGGTGGAATCTTGGTGGCTTATTTCTTACACAACTTTGATTTGTGATTGACTTTTACCTAATTTGGAATTTGGTAAATGGTAATTATTTTTTGAAAATGATATACACAAATCACAAAATCAAAATCAACACTTCACTCTCTTTTTCTCACTTTTGGGCGTGAGCATCACTTCCATTTTTCTCTCTAATAGGCGTGAAGCTTGGCTTCATTTCTTCTTGATTTTGCTTCAAAAATCTCAAGAGCTAGCACTCAAAGAATCATACAAAGGTGATAGGGAAACCTTTCCCAAGAGTTTGGAATCAAAGCTTGGAGCTCATCATTCATACAAAAGAGGAGCTTGGAGCAACTTCAAAGGAAGCAAATTTTTTTGTTGTCTACACATCCATCCAATCGTTCAATGTGAGTATATTTCCGCAAACTTCGTTGATTATTCACACAAATTTTATGCTTAATTGATCCTAGGCATGTTCTTAGAGAACCCAACAGTCTCAACAGATTTTACTAACCAACCCGTGTTAGTAAATCTTGACCATGAACTTTATTTGATAATATACTTCTAGTAGTGACACTTCCCAATGTCAATTACAAACTACTTTGTAACTGTGCACTACATTATATATTATCGGGTTTTTGTCTAATATATACATATTACTAAATCCTATTTAGTTTCAATCTAATCGTATTTAGATCGAATATGTATATAAAAACAAGAAATACTACTATAAATAAGTAATATTATGGAAACATAAATTGTTCTTATTCATGACTAGGACATGAATAGGATCCGGATTGAGACTCCGACCACCAACCCTAACATAAACCCTATATAATTTTATCATCTCATCACAGATCAAACTACAATACCAAACAGACCCTTGGCGGGTATATATGCTTGGATTTTGCATAAAGATCAAACACTGCCTAAATCGTTGAACTAGAGGATTCATCAAGCCGTGTGAGAAATTTTATGAAAATGTAGAATTTTTTTTGCGACAATGAGAAAGAAAGAAACAAGTAAAGACACATGAAATTTGTAATATTGCTATCTCTAAACCATCCCCTGTCGCAGAATTGAATGCCCAGAAGTTTCAACATTTGCTAGATTTACAATAACAAAAATTTGTGTATGTATCATATGGTATTTTAGATAATGATCCAATTTTTTTTTTTTTAAATCGTTGGAAATCTTATTGTCAAACCACCCATTCCGGGCTTAAGCATAGCAGGTAAAATCCACAGTTGTCCCAGACTCTTACAAGAAACACACTTACTGGATTCGAACCCAGAATCTCAAGGTGAAATCCTGAGCCCTACACCACCAAACAATGCCCCCTTGCGGACATAATGATCCAATTCCTCAGTTGATTCTATACAAAAATTTGTTTTAATCGATTCAATATATATTGGTGCAATGATGTTTAAGATCAACAAGCCAGATATTTTTGCCATAATCATATCAAGATTACAATTTCTAGATTGATGGTGGTAGTTCAAGAGATTTGATTATGAAATAATTAAAGGAAGCATGCATCAAATATTTACTATGCGTATTAATATTAGTGTGTGTATATATGAAAGTGATATATTTAGCGGTGAGATTTTCAACGATTCCAAAAAAAAAATGTGTATATATGCATATATATCATTAATTTCATGCCTTAACATGAGGTTGGCAAACATTTTGAATCAGGCATAGATTGTCTCCAGAGAAGTTGAATGTAAAATGACAATATTTGAAGCAATTCTAATGCTTATTGCCCTCTTTGTACATAAGAAGTTCATAAAATAGTGTATAAAAGTTGAGAAATGGTATCTTACCATGCATTTTAATAGAGTAATTTTATATTAAAAGAATCATATGCTTGATTTTAAGATAAATTTTGTGAGTATTCATTTTGGTAAAATAAGTTGTTTGAAATAAATATAATGTAAGAGTAGACATCATTTCTAAGTGATATTACGCAATAAGCAAATAACCATATATAAAGAACATTGTTTTTGTTCAAACCACTCAAGTGAATGTTGAATTAAATCGTGTATTTTTTTTAAATATTTTGTACGTATGGCTAATCATGCGTATTACATATGCATAATGTATAATAAATTTTAAATTATACTTGTATATGTATTTTCTTAATAAATGAGATGCAAATCAGACATGTTTAACGTATTGTATGCTTAAATCAAAACGTGTTCAACTTCGACAACATTTATGCTGATGGTTTACCATCCAAATCTTATCGGATTCTTATAATTCTTGAACCAATAGCTTCCTTCATTAACCTAATATCACAAGAAACAAAAAAAATTGGAATTGGTTCCAAGCATTCTCCTAAAATCTACCAAAACATCAATAACATCAAAGTAAACCCTAGTTTTGACCATTGTAGCTTCCAAATCAAAATGCTCTCAAAATACTACACTAAAAAATACAAAAAAATAATCATTAGAAAGCTTAAATAATAATCTTTCAAATGAAAAAAACATCATTAAAATCTATGAAGTATAACTCGAGTTATTCACAAATCAATCAAGCCTAAAAGCACACCTAAACTAGCTATAAACACCCATTCCCCCATCCTTCCCCTAGAACCATAGTATTGATAGCTAGTATTTTGAACCGTAGATAGCGAGTCATCCAACGGTCCTCATTTAAACTTAACAACGGGAGCGATCCGTATGATAATTGTATCGACCAATCAGCGTTCAGCATCTGGACACCGTCGCTCTCACACTTGACTATTTAAATCCCCTTCATTTCCTGCATTTTATCTCACACAAAAACACAAACGAAATTACCAGTCTGCCACCACCGGCTCTTAGAGATCCAATCTTCTGTCCATCTCTCTAGCTCGCTCTTCCCCAATTCTCGAAACCCTAATTTGAAACTGCATTCGATCGAAATGGCCACTGAAGAGCCCATCGTCGCCGTCGCCGCTGCCGCTGTTGAGTCCGTCGTCGAACCGGAATCCGCCGAACCGGTTGAGGACCAACCGGATCCCAAAGCCGGCAAGGGCAAGACCCCCAAGCAACCCAAAGCTAAGAAGCCCGCAACTCCGAGGAAACCTCCCACTCATCCTCCTTACGAAGAGGTGTTGTTGATTGTAGTGATTTGTTTTTTTAATTTGCTGTTTTTGATTCCATTTTTTTTTTGAAAAATTGGATCTGATTTTGTCGTTTTGGTTCAGATGGTAAAGGATGCGATTGTTGCTTTGAAAGAGAAGTCTGGTTCGAGTCAGTATGCGATTTCGAAGTTCATTGAAGAGAAGCAGAAGAAGCTGCCATCAAACTTTAGGAAGCTGTTGCTGTTTCATTTGAAGAAGCTCGTGGGTTCTGGAAAGCTTGTTAAAGTTAAGAGTTCGTACAAGCTACCATCTGCTAGGGCTTCCGTTCCTAAGCCGGTTGCTGCTAAAGCTCCGGCTAAGAAGAAGAAGCCGGCTGCTGCTAAAGCTCCGGCCAAGAAGAAGCCGGCTACTGCGAAACCTCCAGCAAAATCCAAGGCCCCGGCTGCGAAGGCTAAAGCTACGGCTAAGGGTAAGGCTGTGGCTAAAGCTCCAGCCAAGGCCAAGCCAGCTGCTAAACCTAAAGCCAAGCCGGCTGCTGCGAAGACTAGGGCGGTGGCTGCTAAGAGTACTAAAGCTGCTCCGGCCAAGGCTAAGCCTGCTGCCAAGCCGAAAGCTGCACCAGCAGCAACCAAGAAGGCTCCTGCCAGACCGAAGCCGAGGGAGAGGCCTGCCAAGGCACTAAGGACATCAACGAGGACAACTCCAGGGAAAAGTGCGGTGGCTCCCAAGCCGGCTCCGAAGAAGGCTCCAGCTGCTAAGAAAGCTCCGGCCAAAAGCGTGAAGACTAAGAGCGTCAAGTCACCGGCGAAGGCGAAAAAGTCCACAACCACCAGGAGAGGAAGGAAGTGAGGGACAAAAGAGGGAAAATGTCTTGGTGTTTGTAGGGTTAGTTCTGTAAATTTGTTCCACCTTTGTGGGTGTATTTGGTTCCATAATATACTCATGAAATATGACTGCATCGATCCTTTTTTTTTTCCCCTTTTAGTTTTAATATCGGCTAGGTATTTGAAACAGTTTTTATTAGCTTGTAATGTTTACTTTTCAGTTAAATGGAATTTGAGATGTATTTAGAGTTTATATTTTTATCTCGTCAATTTAATTCTCTCTTTCAATTTCAACTGCATACATTTGCATTAGCTCTGAATTTCTTTTTAAAAAATTAGGGTTAGGGTTCTGCAGTACGTGTGCTGGAGAGGGTGCCGAGAGGGATGTTTACGGGTTGGAATTTTGTGAAATTCGGTCGGGCAAGTTTGAATGGGTTGGGTTAGCAAATTTTTTTCTTTTTAATTAAAATAATTGTAAAATTTTTAAAAATAACAAATTTTTTTTTTTTAAAATTTTGGGTTGAATTGGGTTAACCTGTGATTTAACTCGTAAAATTGAGTTGTATTGGGTCAATCCAAAATCGTATTATTTTTTAAAACCCAATTAAATTGGATCGGATTTGATCCCACATATCAACACACACCCTAAAGTGCCGATAACTTACAATGTTAATGAACTAGGGTTCTGTTGCAAAATTGTAGTTGGAAGAAAGCGTACTTAGAAGATACAAGTGTGCATTTTTCTCAATTGGAATCTTTACCATTTGTTTGTGTCAGGAAGAAGATATGGCAGCATTCTTGATTCAGGAAGGTACTTGCTGCACTCATTACAGCAGCATTCACTTTGAGGGCATCACTTAGGTTTGTTGTTTTTGATGTTACTGATAATCCCTCTGGTTGGTTAGCATCTTTTGATAGGAAGCAGAATGATATTGGAGTTACTTGAATTTGCATTGGAGGTGAACTCAACAGACTATCCAACAACTACAAACAAAAAGTAATCAAAACAACCAAATAAAGTAAAATAGCAACTCATTAAACCACCACCACCCAGTTAGCTGGAATGAAGAATGCCTTTGGGAAATAATGGTGAGTTTATTGCATATCTTTGATGATGTTTCACAACTTAACATTTTTGCATCCTTGTTTTTTTGTTTTTTGTTTTTTAAAATTTATTCTACTTTCGTAGATTGTTTAGTTTATCAGAGCTAACGAGGTTATTGTCCTAATATATCTAAATGAGATATTTGAATGCATATCTTATTACCTGCAAGTTCTTTCCAATACAAAGTATTATGACCTGAAATGGAATAGTATCGTATCAGTTTTTGTGATATTTATTTATTCAACTTTCTTTCTTTCCTTTTTTATAAAATTTTCATGCTACTTAGATTTTAGTGTGCTTCTCTTTTTGCTTTGTTGTTATGAAATGAAAGTTGTGAACCCTTGAAGGTGGGGGAGTTGAAAGTAGAATTGTTTGGCGAAAAGGAAAAGCTAGATCAGGTGGAGATTGTGGGTAGGAAAACTTTTTATTTAGATTAGTGCTAGATAGAACTAATTGATGAGAATAGAAACTTGTCCATTTGTGTTTACGAGTTTATATCATATTGTTGACATGGCTGGTGTTTGTGAATCACTGAGGAAATTTGCCAATATTACAAAAAGCATGGATTTAGTGGATCCTTGAATATATGGTACACTGACACTTTGTTGTTGATCCATAATGACTCCTGATCAATGTTGTTAAAATTGCTTCTCTACCTAAAATCGCTGGAAAAATCGCTGGAGGGTCTGTGAAATCAAATCGTAAGATTTTACCAACTACTCAATTTAATCATACTTAAAACATGGAATAAGATCATACATAATGTTTCAAGCACCAAGGATCAATAAACAAATCTACAAGTTGCCAATAAGTTAACAAAATAACAAGTCTCAAAGCTCCAAGCAAAACAAATAAGTTAACAACAAATAATATTCAAAATTAAACAAAAGGAGGACTAATAAAAATCATATGTTGCTTTTCCATCTTCACCATCGTCTTGAACCTCTTGGTCATCATCATCAACTTCATTGTCATACTGTCCTTCCTTTTCATCATTCATAGCCTCCAATTCTTCAAGCTTATCATCATCGTCATTATGATTTGAAACATCTTTATCCTCATCATCACAATCATCAATATTATGAATTTCCAAATCATCTTCTACATCTAATGACGCCCTTATATCAGTTGTATTAACAATTCTTGCATCCACTTCTTCATCACCGGTATCTTCTCCATTTCCCGTCACCGCAACCTTATCAAAATTTTTTAACCCCTTTCTGTTAGAAATAAGAACTGGAGGTTCCTTCTCAATTATCTATTCATCATCTGAAAGGATGTTATCAAAACACGTTTGGCTAGTTTCTCTTTGCTTTTGCCTTTCCATTAACTTCAAATTATAAATTACAAATACCAAAGAATCCATCTTATTTTGGTGCAGTCGATTTCTTTTCTTTGTATGCACCTAAAATTATTAAAAAAGTTAAATCATAATAAAGTTTAAGAACATAAAATATAAAAGGTAAAAACGAATCAACATCTGTAATATATTATTGGGTCTGGTTTAGCAGGTACAGCTGATGAAGAAAATAGCTAGAAGAATAGAAGGATAGCAGAATAAGAGAGAGAGAGAAAGGAAAGAGAAGAGAGGAAGAAATGAGGGAAAGATAAAATGATATTTGATTATAATTTCAGGC
The DNA here is from genome assembly GCA_019454045.1 of Zanthoxylum bungeanum. Lineage (NCBI taxonomy): Eukaryota > Viridiplantae > Streptophyta > Magnoliopsida > Sapindales > Rutaceae > Zanthoxylum > Zanthoxylum bungeanum. Next base: position 94,175 of record SKCR01039623.1, on the reverse strand, counting down.
CATTCAATCATGATGGGTAGTGTAGCATAAATAAACAAAAAGGAATAAAACTGACTGCCTTAGACCTATGGGTTGGGCTTGCCAGCTCAGAGATTGTTATAACCTCTTTTGTCATTTTCTACAACCATCTTAGCCTCTTTTCCCTATTCTACCCTTATTTCTTCTGCTATATGTAACAATACTCCCCCCTTTAAACCATTCTTGTCCCCGAGAATGGACCAAATCAGGAAACTGATTCTGAATGTATGCCGCATCTTCCCAGAATCTATGGTTGGAAGGTTGGTCCATTTAATGAGAACTTGGCGTATGTGCACAGCACCTCTCAACACCACTCTAGAATTAAGGACCTTCTTAGGAATATTGATGAATTGCCCCTGGTCAGTGGTTGGCAGCTCTGTCAAAGGAACAACATTATCTCCAATCTTCTTCTTGAGAAGAGACACATGAAAGACGGGGTGAATTTTGGAAGTAGGTGGTAGTTTGAGCTTGTAGGCAACAGTTCCAATCCTCTCCACAACTTCATAGGGGCCATAGAATTTAGCTGCCAATTTCAAATTTCTTCGAATAGCTAGAGACGTTTGCCTATAAGGTTGCAATTTTAAATAGACTAAGTCTCCAACCTGAAACTCTCTTTCACTCATCTTTTGATCTGCATATTGCTTCATTTTATTCTTGGATTCTTTCAAGTAAGCAGTCATGACCTCCCGCTCTTTCAGAAATTCTTCTACTGCTGCCACTGTACTGTTACCGGTGGGTAGAGTGGGCAAATTAGGAGTACTGCCATAAAGAGCTTGGAAAGGAGACATTTGAATAGCTGAATGATAGGTTGTGTTATACCACCATTCAGCCAAACTCAACCATTTGGCCCATTTGTTAGGTTGTTGGTGTGTCATACAGCGAAGATAACTCTCCAGAGTCCTGTTCAACCTCGCCGTTTGCCCATCTGACTGAGGATGATATGCTAAACTGTCAAAGACAGCCTATACTTGGCTAGAATAAGTTGGCTGAGATTAATTAGGAAAGCAGTAAATATTGATTTATTAGTCAATCACTGATTTATAGTGATTTGATTTAGGCTAGTTTCCTTTCCTGTAATTCTATTTGTGTATATATTAATCTAGAATTGTACTAATTTATTTTATGAATGAAATTAACTAATTTCCTCACATGGTATCAGAGCTAATTTGAATCCTTGGGATATTCATTTTCAGCCTTCATTGCTGAATCCCTTTTTTTTTTCCCAAGCCTTTTTTTCCTCATCATTCATCATGTCTGATGCAACCAAAACCTCAAACGAATTTGAAATTCAAGCAGCAGAAATGCCTAGCATGATTCCAGTTGGAGATTTGCAGAATATTCAACCAAGTTATAGGTTGAATGGAAAAAACTACCTTAAATGGTCTTAGTTTGTTCGCACTTTTCTGAAAGGGAAGGGCAGATTGAGTCATCTCACTGGCAATGGTCCGACACCAGGAGATCCGAAGTATGACACCCGGGATAAGCCGACTTTATGATGATGTCATGGCTATGGAACTTGATGATGCCTGAAGTCAGTGATACCTGCATGTTCTTGGGAACGGCGAAGGATATCTGGGACTGTTATAGACAGACGTATTCAAGGGTTCGTGGTGCTGCTCAAATCTACGACATCAATTCCAGAATCTCAGGTACCAAATAGGGTAATCTCTCTATTACTGAATACTTTGGTATCTTGCAAAATTTATGGCAAGAGTTGGATCATTATCAATGTATTGAGATGAAATGTAGTGATGATGCTGCCATTCTTAAAAGAATTATGGAAAATGATAGAATTTATAAGTTTCTTGCTGGATTAAATGCTGAATTTGATGCTGTAAGAGTCCAAGTTCTTGGAAAAGATGACCTTCCATCATTGAATGAAACTATTGGCATAATCCGAGGAGAAGAAAGTCGAAGAAGAGTCATGTTGGAGCCTCAACCAGTCTCGACAGATAGTTCTGCAATGGTAGTAAATGGTGGAAATGTAAGGCGTGATGGAGTAGACAACCAGCCAAACACTCATCCTAGTGGACTGACAAATGAGATTGGATGGTCTGAAATATCAAAATCTGGAAACAAAGATTCTGTTGTGTGTACATACTGCAAAAAGCCACGACACACCAGGGAAAAATGTTGGAAACTTAATGGTAAGCCATCAAATTTCCAGGATTCCCAAGCAAACAATAGAAACTGGAAAATGAAAAATGGACCAGCAAGAGGACAAGCTCATGCAACCACAATGCAACCAAGAGGAGAAACTGACTTTTTTCAGAACCAAGTTGAGTTTAATAGAGAAGAGATTGAGAAGTTAAAAAATTTATTGGGAACTTTAGAGAACCCAACAGGTTCAGGTAATTGTTCCTTGGCTGTTTTTCAGGTAAAATATCTCAGCCCATTTCTCTCAATGCCTCACTTATTCCTATCAAAGGATCTTGGGTGGTTGATTCCGGGGCCACAGACCATATGACTCAGTCTTTCAATGTTTTTAACTCTTACAAACCTTGTCCTAGTAATAAAAAAATATCTACAGTAGATGGTACCTTAATTACAGTTGCTGGACAAGGAGATGTTGTCATCAACTCAATTGGTTCTAAAAAATGTGTTGCATGTGCCTAAATTAGCTGTAAACCTTATTTCAGTTTATAAATTGACGAAGGATTTGAATTGTAAAGTGACATTTTCTTCTACACATTGTAAATTTCAGGACCAGGGCACGGGGAAGATTATTGGACTTTCTAGAGAGGAGAATGGACTCTACCTTCTTGAAAAATCTAGTGGGCAAAACAACATTAAGAGTATTTTTCCCTTTTCATTAATTTCTGAATCATCTATTTCCAACAAAAACAAAATCTGGTTATATCATTTGCGTCTTGGTCATCCATCTTTCAGCGTTCTTAAAATTACATTTCCCGAATTGTTTAAAGCTGTCGATATGAGGATGTTTCATTGTGATGTTTGTGAGCTTGCAAAACACAAACGTACGTCTTTTCCTATAAGTAATAAAAGAATGTCAGTTCCTTTTGCTCTTGTCCATAGTGATGTCTGGGGACCTTCTACAGTTCCAAATATTTCTGGTGCTCGGTGGTTTGTTCTGTTTATTGATGATTGTACACGTATGTCATGGGTTTTTTTATTAAAACAAAAATCTGATGTTTGCTCTACCTTACAGACCTTCTTTCACATGATAAAAAATCAATTTGGGGTAGAACTTAAGAGGGTTCGATCAGATAATGCCAGAGACTATTTTAATCAAACCTTATCATCATTCTTTCATGATAAAAGAATAATTCAGGAGTCCTCTTGTATCAATACACCACAGCAAAATGGTGTGGCAGAAAGAAAGAATGGACATCTTCTAGCAATTACTCGTGCCTTACTATTCGAAAAGAATGTTCCAAAAAATTATTGGGGAGAAGCTGTTTTAACTGTTACTCACCTTATAAATAGATTTACCCTCCCGAGTCCTTGATCACATAAGCCCTATGAAGCTCTTTTCTAAATTTTTTCCAAGCTTCAAAACTACAAACCACCTTACTCTTAAAATATTTGGTTGTGTGTCCTTTGTCCATATTCATTCACATCATAGAGATAAACTCGATCCGAGAGCTCTTAAGTGTATATTTGTTGGGTGTTCGTCAACACAAAAAGGGTATAAATGTTATCATTCTCTTACAAAAAAAAACTTTTGTCTCTTCTGATGTTACATTTGTCGAACATGAATGTTTTTTTTGCTAAACCTCATCTTCAGGGGGAGACATCATTCATGGAAGACAAGGATAGAGATTTGTTTTTACTTGATCTTTCACTTTCCCCATCTCCATCACCATCCTTGTCTCCATCACCACAGTCACAAAATGATCCAATCTCCCCAAATAAACATATTCAAAGTGCTACTCGCCCATTGCAGGTTTATTCAAGAAGGAAAGATTCCACTATTCAATCTATGCAGGTCCCAGAAACAGAACCGAACCCTGGTGTTGATGATAGTGCGAATGGTAATGAGGTAACTTCTGAGCCTGAAACTTATGAAAGTGATGACTCCGTTCTCCAACCTGGGGACAATTATGATCTTCCTATTGCTACAAGGAAGGGTGTGAGAGAGTGTACCAAACATCCATTATCTCACTTTGTGTCCTATGAGAGGTTGTCTAACAGTTATAAAAGTTTTCTTACTCGCCTAAACACTATAACCAACCCAAAAACTGTTTTCGAAGCATTGGGTAATAAGGATTGGAAAGAAGCTATGAGAGTTGAGATGGAGGCTCTTGAAAAAAATAAAACATGGGAATTAGTTGAATTACCAAAGGAAAAGAAACTAGTGGGGTGTAGATGGGTTTTTACTGTGAAATACAGAGCAGATGGGTCTATTGAACGGTACAAGGCTAGGTTGGTGGCTAAAGGATACACCCAAACCTATGGGATAGACTACCTTGAAACTTTTGCACCGGTAGCAAAAATGAACACAGTGAGGATTTTGCTGTCTTTAGCTGTTAATCGAGGTTGGAATATGGAGCAATATGATGTTAAGAACGCCTTCTTAAATGGCGATCTTGATGAAGAAATTTACATGGAAGTTCCTCCAGATTTTGAGACAAAAGGTAATAAGGTGTTTAAATTGAAGAAGGCATTTTATGGATTGAAACAGTCCCCGAGAGCCTGGTTCGGTAGATTTGCCAGAGTTATGAAAACTATGGGATACAAGCAAAGTCAAGGTGATCACACATTGTTTGTGAAATACTCTCTTCAGGGAGGGTCACTGCCTTGTTGGTTTATGTAGATGATATAATTGTGACTGGAGATGACTCGGAAGGCAAAGAAGCCTTGAGAAAATGTTTGGCTCAAGAATTTGAAATAAAAGAACTTGGAAAATTAAAATACTTTCTTGGCATTGAGGTTGCTCACTCTCGGCATGGGATTTTTATATCCCAACAAAAGTACACATTGGATTTGCTTGCGGAGACTGGAAAACTTGGGTGTAAACCAATGAAAACTCCCATCGAGCAAAATCACAAGCTTTGTGAAGCTATTGAAGACACAATGGTGGATAGAGAATCCTATCAGAGGTTAGTTGGTAGATTGATTTATTTTTCACACACAAGACCAGGCATAGCCTATGCAAGAGTGGTGAGTCAGTTTATGCATGATCCCAAAGAGGTACATCTTCAAGCAACACATCGAATTTTACAGTATCTCAAGGGAACTATGGGAAGAGGATTATTATTCAAGAAAGGAGAAAAGTTAACACTTGAAGCCTACACAGATGCAGACTATGCAAGATCTGTTGATGACAGAAGGTCAACTTCAGGATATTGTACCTTTCTTGGTGGAAATCTTGTAACATGGAGAAGCAAGAAGCAGAATGTAGTTGCAAGATCATGTGCAGAGGCTGAATTCAGGGCAATGGCATTAGGAGTTTGTGAACTCCTATGGCTAAAAATTATTTTAGAAGATATAAAGGTTACGTGGGAAGAACCTATGAAGCTTTATTGTGATAACAAGTCAGCAATCAATATCGCCCACAATCCTGTGCAACATGATCGGACCAAACATATAGAAGTAGACAGACATTTCATAAAGGAGAAGTTGGACAGTGGTTTGATCTGCACACCGTTTGTACCTACTGGAAGTCAAGTTGCTGATGTACTAATCAAAGGGTTAAACGACTCAGCCTTTGAGACTATTGTTGGCAAGCTGGGAATGAATGATATCCACTCACCAGCTTGAGGGGGAGTGTCAAAGACAGCCTATACTTGGCTATAATGAGTTGGCTGAGATTAATTAGGAAAGCAGTGAATATTGATTTATTAGTCAATCACTGATTTATAGTGATTTGATTTAGGCTAGTTTCCTTTCATGTAATTCTCTTTGTGTATATATTAATCTAGAATTGTACTAATTTATTTTATGAATGAAATTAACTAATTTCCTCACATGAACTCATATGGAGTTTGACCCCTAAGAGCTTGAATAATTCCTGCCAGAATAGACCTGTGAAGAGCCCGTCCCTATCAGAAATAATTGTCTGAGGTAGGACATGAAGCTTGCAGACCTGATCCAAGAAGCTCTTTGCAACAGTAGCAACATTAAATGGGTGAGATAGAGGGATAAAGTGGGCTGATTTAGTGAAGCTATCTGAAGGGGTTATTTAGGGGGTGAATCCGGTAACGCAGCGGAAGCGGGAAAATCGATATTTTCCTATTTCAAAACTTTTTCTTGGATTAAATAAATAAACACATTTATTTAATTACCCAATATTCAAATTATGAAATAAAATTTCAAATGAATCAAATTCAAGTGAAATTACCAAATTACCCTTATATGGTATTTTGTCCATTTTAGTCCGAAATTGATCTAATCATTTTGAATGATTCTAAATCATTTCTAAGATGAACTTAGCATGTTCAACACATCAAAACACCAAAAGCCACAAAATCCCCAAAATTCCATGCCATTGCCGTGAGCACCATTTGGTGCCAAAATTGACCATTTGGTCATTTCATGCTTCAAAACTCATCCAAATGAAATCCAATCAACATGAAACTTTGCATGCATCATATACACACCAAATGCTCAACATATCTCAAAAGCCCCAAATTTAGAATAGGTTATAAACCCTAATTTTTCAATTTCCACAAATTGGGCAAATTAGGCCATTTACATTAAATCAAATGTTTCAATCATCAATCTTTCATCTAATTCAAGCCTCAACACAATGAAACAACTCAAGATCAAATCTAGGTTATTTAAGAGTGGGTCAACAACTCTAGAATAGCAACATGGTTTCATAAACCTTAAAAGAATACATATAACTACAATAGTTACATCCTTTCTTCATCATACATGCTTTACAACTTCACCAAACTTTCCATCAACAAAAACGCAAAGAACAAAGAAAGAAATAACCTAAGGATATCAAATATGGAAGCCTAGATCCTAAGGAACAATTTCCTTACTAATAGAAGTTGGAGAAAACTTACTAAAATCAAGCTTTCCTTGGTTTTTCCTTTCTTTCTCAAGCTTCTTTAAGGTTTCTTCAATGGTGTTTTCTTTTGTGAAATGTGTATTAGGTTAAGTTAAATGAAAAGCAAATGAAAACAATTTATACTTGTCAAACATTAGCCTTGGCCGAAATTTACAAGCCTAAATAACAAGTTTTCATTTCAATTTTCATTTCAAATGCATTTGGTCAACTTTGACAAATATCTTACAAACAACTTTATTAGATATTTATTTTGGTCAACAAATGCAACTAACATCATTAACTTTAAATATCCTAACATAAGATATTTATATTTTAATTAATTTAATCATTTAACAATTAAATAATCAATTAATTAATCAAATACAAATATATTAAATATATGTATAATATTTACATTAAATATTAAAAACATATATTCATTTAGGATAAAAGTCAAATAACTCATTTTGACTATTAATTAATGTGTATTTAAATTAATCAAGTATTAAATGTAAATACACAATAATTAAGTAAATGACTATCTAGTCTCTTTAGCATGTAACTTGCGTTTAACCATTAAACGACTTTATAAATAATCAATATTATTTATTAATGTTGCTCTAGTGCTCTACGAGTATGTTTCATTATTGAGACTCTCTAGGTTCAGGTATATCCGTCACGAAATCAAATTTCGTGTCCATAATCTATCCACCGTAGATTATGACGATCACGGATAATCTCGCTGAACCATACAGGTCGAGGTCATGGCAGATGTATAATTCCTCCGTCACAGGTATCCGGATAAATCCCAGAGATATAGATGTAAACGTCAAATCTCTATCGGGATTATCCAGTCGACTATTCATTAGCAATCTCAAAAAGAATGTTTAGAACTAGCTTCTAAACTTACCACGGGCCCATGGATTTATCTGATTGCTAATCATATGGACTACCTATGCTCTGGTACACAGAACTGACGGATCCTATCTTGATACACATAGGACACCCTGAGGATCTATCTACACCCAACGAACAGGCGGAGGTCTGATCTAAATAGATCGGTGACGTGACTGCCGTCTAAGTGTAGAAGATGTCTCATGTGCCCACAATGGCATCTCAAGTCTAAGAATCACAAGTGCTACTCAACCCAAGAAGATTCTTATTGACGATGGTGTACCATCCATTAAGAATCTTCGGTGAGTCGTTCAGTGTTTATCCGCTATAAACACCTACACGTCTATACTAGTCTCCAAGACTTATGGTTCATTGAGAAACCATTGGAATCATATATTCCAGTATACGACATGTACCGGTCTCAACGGGTTTACTATACTGACCAAGTAGTGTAAACCTTGACCAGGAACTGTCTGAGAATGACAACGTCATGATACGACTCAATGTCCGTTGCGACGCTTTTGCAACTGTACCATGACTAATCATTCTAAGGTCATTACGTCTTTACCATATAAAAGATTAGATTATATTATAGAAACTGCATATATTATACTGATAATAACGTTTTAAAGAAGTATTTAACAAAAAATACAACCGGGAATTGGCGCTCTGAGCACCAACCCCTACACTATCAACTACCGTTAGAATTGTGTCATAGCCTTTGGATTTTGGGAGCTTCTCAATGAAGTCCATGCTGATAGTAGCCCAAGCAGTGGCCGGAATAGGAAGGGGTTGTAGCAATCCAGGATAAGGGCAGCTCTCATCCTTACATCTTCTACAAACATCGCATTGAAGAACCCAATCCACCACAGATTTTCGCAAGCCAGACCAATAAAAATTTTGTCTTAGCCTTTGATATGTAGCTTTGACCCCTGAGAGATCACCTATAGCTGAATCGTGATATGTACCCAACAATTTGGATCTTAAAGATGTGGCACTCCCAATATAGATTTTCCTTTTGTATCACAATATCCCTCCTTGAAAAGAATAGTTAGAATCAGAATTTGGAAGCACAACATCTGTAATGATTAGTTGTTGCACCCGTGGGTCATTCTCGTATGAAGCTTCCACCTTTGCCATCCAAGTAGGAACTATGGTGGAACCGAGTAGCAAGTGACAGTGGGAACTCAATCCTCCTCTTCTAGATAGGGCATCTGCTGCTTTATTTTCACTTCCCTTCTTATATAAAATTTTCTAATCCAATCCCAACAATTTAGTAATCCTTTTTTGTTGGATAAAAGTGTGAAGCCGCTGTTCTAGGAGATATTTGATGCTCTCATGATCTGTTTTGATAAGGAACTGCCCATGTTCAAGGTAGTGTCGCTATTTACTAACTGCCATTATGATAGCAAGAAGTTCTCTTTCATAGGCGGAAAGAAGCTGATTCTTCTTGCTTAAAGGCTTAGAAAAATATGCAATGGGTCTTCCGTCTTGCATTAGAACTGCTCCAATTCCCATATTGCTGGCATCACATTCTAGAACAAAGGGCTTGGAAAATTCAGGAAATGCCAAGACAGAGGCTGTCACCATTTTCTGCTTCAAGGTATCAAAAGCATCTTGAGATTCTGAACTTCATTTGAAGACATCCTTTTTCAAAAGGTCAGAAAGTGGTTTGCTGATGCTGCCATAACCTTTAATAAACCTTCTATAATAACCAGTAAGCCCCAAGAATCCTCTTAACTCCTTTAGAGATCGTGGGGTTGGCCAATTTAGCATGGCTTCAATTTTAGAATGGTCAGTAGCAACTCCTTGGGCAGATATCACATGCCCAAGATACTCCACTGAACTGCTGCCAAAAGTACACTTAGATAGCTTAGCATACAACTGCTGTTTCTGCAAAACTTGGAAAACCAACTCTAGATGCTGCAAATGAAGAAAACAAGCACAGACTTCCTTAGATAAGGCTGGAACACTTTATTCATCAATGCTTAAAAGGTTGCAGGAGCATTGGTAAGCCCGAAAGGCATTACCTTGAACTCAAAATGCCCCGAATGAGTCCTAAAGGCAGTTTTGGAAATGTCAAGAGCCTCCATCCTGATTTGGTGATACCCAGCTCTAAGATCAATCTTAGAGAAAACTATTGCCCCATGTAATTCATCTAATAGGTCTTCAATCATTGGAATGGGGAATTTATCCTTAATAGTAATGTCATTGGGCTGCCTATAGTCGACACAAAACCTCCAACTACCATCCTTCTTCTTGACTAACAAGGCAGGTGAGGCGTAGGGGCTGTTACTAGGTTGTATAAATGAAGATCTTAACATCTCATCCACAAGCCTTTCAATCTCATCTTTTTGAAAAAGATAGTTCTATATGGTCTACCATTTACGGGTGCTGCTCCCGGTTTAAGTGGTATAGAATGATTGTATGATCTAAAGGGTGGTAATGAGGTAGGTAAATGTGATGGTATTGAGCTAATATGGATTGAAGGGAGTTCTGAAATGTTACCTCAGTGCAAACAGAAGGGAATAATGAAATTGCTGAGGTAGTTAAGGCAAATAATCTTGCTGAAATTCCACTCCAGCCATTGTGGATCAGCTTGCATAGTGCCTTGCTAGTCATAATCTTCAAGGTAGCTTGCTCTGTGAGGCCTTTTAACTCAATCATCTTACCATCATTCTTGAAGAGGAGCTTGTAACCATCAAAATCAAAGGTCATAGGAGTATATGTTCTCATCCAGCCCACCCCTAAAACCATATCATAGTCCCCTATGTTTAGAACCCTCACATCAAACTTGAACTTATGTCCTTGCATGCTCCAGCTGCAATCAAAGTATTTGGATCTCACTACTATCTTCCTGCTATCTGCTAAAGTAACAGTGATTGGACTCACTTGGACAACAGGCAGTTTAAGCTCATCAGCAACCTTAGTATCAATAAAACTATGGGCGCTGCCACTGTCTATAAGAATCACCAACGTCTTGTTCCTTATCTCCCCTTTCAGCTTGATGGTATTATCCCCCACACTACCTTCGATGGCACGTAAGGATAATTCTGCCATTTCAATCACTACCTCTTCTTCCTCAACTTCAACCTCTCCATCCTCCTGTCCTTGCAGGGTCATTAATTGCCTTTGTTGACATCTATGGCCAAGGTAGTATTTTTCTCCACACTTGAAACAATTTCCATAATTTTGTCTTAGGTTGTAATTTGGGTTTTTATTTTGTGGTGGGTTATATGGGGTTCTGGGTATGTATGGTGGTTTTGGTGGTATTGAGGTTAAGGATTTAGGGGATATTGGAGGTTGGGTTGTAGAAGTAAGGGCTTGCACCATTCTAGGGTAGTTATTACTGTTGAGAGTGTTGTTTTCCTTGATTTTGGCTGCATATGGGTCTGTTTTGATGGAAGGTGGATGTTTATAAACCTTGTGAGTAGCTTCCAGGGTGATCTCTTGCAGCCTGGCCTGTTCAAAGGCTTGGTAGAGGGTGACTGGTCTAAACATTCTCACTGTGGCACTGATCTCTTCTTTTAGTCCACCCAAGAAACTTGAAATGAAATAGACTTCAGTCAGAAAAGGGTTGGGTCTTTCCATTTTAGTTTTACACTCTTCAAACTGATCCTGATAATCTGATACACTCCCCACCTACCTTAATTTGTTAAATTCAGCTACCACATCATTTACAAGAGACTCAACAAATCTTTGCTTGATTGTTTCAGAAAAAACCTCCCAAGCACTGTTCTCGTTGATCTTGCTCCACCCCATGAACCATACTTCCGCCTTGCCTCCAAAAACATGCTGCTCAGCTCTACATTCTTCTCTTCAAGAACTTTATAGATCTGAAAATATTTATTACACTTCCAAACCCAAGGTTGGGGGTCCTTCCCTTCAAAAATGGGCAGATCCATTTTTGGCAATAGTCTCCCCATATATCCTTTAGTCATTAAATCCACAGTAGTTGATTCCTCCAATCTCCCATCTCTCGGAAGAGGCAAAAGACCCTTTCCAGACTCAAAAAAGTCCTCCTCCCTTACTCAGATTTTGTAATAGTCGCAACACCTGACTTCCTAATTTGATCTGCTCAGACCTGAGTTGCTCGAATGTTCTTTGGTGTTCAGCTCTCGAAACTTGATTCTCTTTTTGCAAGGCTTCAAACCCTATATTCACTTCATTTTGTATGGCCTCAATCCTCTGGTTAGAGTTACTATCTAATTCTTCAAATCTCTGATTGAAGTTGTGCAATTGATCACCCATTTCTTCTGGTTCAGTATCTCCGATGGCATCGTTTTTGTTTCTCCTGACACTTTTGCTCATAGTATCAGAAATTTCCAGGGTCATGCTGCTCTGATACCAGTTGTTGGGTCTGGTTCAGCAGGTACAACTGATGAAGAAAATAGCTAGAAGAATAGAAGGACAGCAGAATAAGAGAGAGAGAAAGGAAAAAGATGAGAGGAAGAGATGAGGGAAAGAGAAAATGATATTTGATTATAATTTCATGCCATTACATGATGGGTAGTGTAGCATAAATAAACAAAAAGGAATAAAACTGTCTGCCTTAGACCTATGGGTTGGGCCTGCCAGCTCAGAGGTTGTTATAACCTCTTTTGTCATTTTCAACAACCATCTTAGCCTCTTTTCCCTATTCTTCCCTTATTTCTTCTGCTATATGTAACATATATTCTTACCAACTCAAATGTGCTCCAATTCCTCTCATGATCGGAAGCGCTACAAGTCAAGCTAAGGACTATAATAGCAAAATTTGTAGGCTATGCACATTCATCTCCATAAGAATCCCACCACTCAACTGGAGCTTTCTTAGTCCTCGTCAACTTAGTAGTCTCATAACCAAATAAACCTTTCGCATTCTTAAAAGACTCGAGTTGTAAATCTTTTTTCAAACATTCCTCTCTATCGGGGACCATTTTACCAATGCATGTGTAAAGTCCAGATTTAATTAACCTCCGCATCAAATTTAAAAGAGGAGCTATAATGAAAATGAGAATTGAGGTAATAGGCGGCAGCATGCAATGGCCTATGGAGTCTAAACTCTCACCTTTCATCAATAATATTCCAAATGGGTTCATAATTGTAAAAAGGAGAAGCTAGTAACAATAAATCATTTTTATCAACCAGGAGTCCTGACATTGTCATGGCTTGACCTGACTAAGATATGCCAGTTGTGATCGTAGATATTAACAAATGTTGTTCCAAATAAGGGGCAAGTCAACACCTAATATATGTATCTTTTGAGTAGTTTAGTTTCCAGTGCAAAAACACTTTGGCGCCAAACGATGAAATGGGATAATATATAAGTTCTGTAGAGATTGATGGATAGTAGTTAATGTTTCAATGGGCTTAAGGGTTATCACTGCATGTTTGGATGCAATATGGTGGCATTTGAAGCTTTTAGAAAGGATAGACTGCATAAGTTCGACATTCATAAATTCCTTGGTAATTTAACATATCGTTTCATAAATATGCTTCACTTTTTCTTGTAAATGAAGTTAGCAAATTTACGAAGTTGAGGGTTCTGGAGGTTTACCATGAAGAAATAGGACTGTTATCAGGCGAGTTAAATTTTCAAGGGTGTATCAGAAGCATTTCTTGGTTGGGAAAGTTAATAACCTTTTTATCTTTATCGTTTGCATGTCTGACTCCTATCAAGTTATTGTTATTAGGAAACTGAGTTCCAGATGTAGTCAGCTGGGTGAAACTCTGAATAATTACTGGGTAATTTTTGCTATTTGGTTGCATTTTATAAATATTAACAAAAGTTTGCTGCTTTAATCCCTAGTTGCTTTCAATGTCTTGCCAGTAAGAACTTGAGAATGTCAAGTTTGGACCGATTGTGGTCTTAGCAGCCATAACCTTCTTTATGCTCTCTAGTTTATTCTCCATGGATATCAGGGAAAACATTTCGAATTGTTGACAAGTTAGGAAAGTAAATTTATGTAGTGGAGTGAATCTAGTATTTACTACTGGCGTCCCTTGTTTGCAATTATTTTAACAGAGCATTCAACTTAATGTGATCTGGTTAGTATTAGTAACTCTCTTACATTTTTTATAGCTGATAATATTCTATTTGACAATGTAGTTTTTATTTGGTAATAAGGCGGTTTCCTTCTTAGAGTTATATACGACTTGATCTTTATGCCAGACAATTGGATAGAGCTCTGAGCAATACCACGTGCACATTTAGTTACTTATCATTAAACTGAGTTGTTATCAGGTTTGCTGTATATTTTTCTTGGATCAGTATTCTAGAAGATTAATCGTTTTATGTTTATGCGGATCGATCATGTTTTACCATTTAGCAAAGATTGCTATAAATGGAAGGGATATTGATGATTGCACTTGTAATGTATGATGTGATTTAAATGCAAGAATCAAGAAGATGATGCCTTAATAATCTATGCGGAGGTGCTTAATAAAGACAAGATGGGTTATTATACCTGAGAAGAATTAGTCCTACATACTGCCGGATGGAAAAAGTGGAGTCCTTGACTCATTCGTTGTGCATTTTGTGATGTCATTGATGCTTGTAAAGAATTTGTCGAATATAAATAGGAAAAAAGGTGTGTACTTGAGATTGTAGAGTACATGATGTGCTTAGAGATTTACATAAAATCTGGTAGTTTCTGAAACCATCGAAAGATCTTTCCAAGATTTTAACCCTGTGAGATGTCTATGGTTTAGATTATCAGCAAACATCTCACCTAAATGGATTGGATATTTTTATTTACAGATATCGTAAATGTCTATTTTGATGTTGTCAAGTGTAATATCAGATGCTTTTGTTGTTAGATTGATTCTTGAAGCAACAAATATACAATACTATAGACGGTGCAGCCGCAGAAGAGGGTCAAATGATATAGTTGAAGTATGGGGAAGAAAGAATGGTCAAAAGAATTGAAATGGAGTACTGCATGAAGGTTTACTTTTTAATTGGATATCTGACTACAGACGGTGCTTTAGTACATAGACTTATCAGTTTGATCGGACTGGGTTTGTAGTTGAATACCTTTCTAGGTTCTTCCGATAATTTATTCTTATAATACTGCATTACCCATTTTATAATTTTGTAATTATCTTTTGAAATTCCATCTATCATGTCTCAGATTATTGAAGAAACCAACACTGCCCCATCTCAAGTGATCGACAACATGAATCTCCATCTGTAGGAGGATTTGCGGAACAAACATGTAGCCTATAACTTCAATGGAAAAAATCATTTAAAGTGATCTCAGTTTGTCCGAACTTTTCTGAAAGGAGAGGGAAAAATAAGTCACCTGTTTTTGGTATTGGACCTGAATTGGAGATCCCAAATTTGAAGCTTGGGATGAAGAAGACTCTATGGTTATGTCTTGGCTGTGGAATTCAATGCTCCTAGTGATCAGTGGCACACTCACCATAGCAAAGGAAATATGGGAGACTGTTCCACAAACCTATTCTAAGGTGGGTGATGCCGCTCAAATTTATGAGAGCAAAATCAAGATTTCTGGCAGTAAGCAAGGAAGTCGTTATGTTATTGAATATGCTAATTTGTTGAAATTTTTGGCAAGATATGGGCCGTTATCAATGCTTTCAAATGAGGTGCAGTGATGATATTTCCTTGATGGAAAGGCTTGTTGAAAAAGAGAGGATTTATGACTTCATTGCTGGATTAAATGTGGCATTTGACTCTATTAGAGTACAAGTAATTGTTAGTATCGGGATTTTGATGATGCCAATGAAGCAAAAAGGTTCAAAGATAAAAAGCTCAAATACATGAAGACTTTGACAAAGATGATGATGATGAAGCCAAAATGAGGTACAAGATGATTAAGAAAGCAAAGATGATAAATAGCCAAAAAGAGGATGAAAAAAGTCAAAGTAAGAGCTAAGCAAGATGAAAATCAAGATGATGATTAAGAGCTAAGAATCAATGTAAGTGAGTTTATTCAAATGTTTTAAATCTCTTTAGAATCATACATTTTGCATCACTTGTATTTAAACTGGCTTAGAATGCTTAAAAAATCATTTGCACACTATTTGCACCAAAATGAATTTCAATATATCTAGTGCATCTAAAAATAGGTTAGAAAAATTAGAAAATGAATAAATTAATTTTCAAATGATATACCATTAGATAGGTATGTGCCTCTAAGTTGCTATGAATCAAGCGTAACACAATTCCGATATCTAGAACTAATGCTAGAGCCATATTACTATAACATGTTCAAGGATGGACGTTTCTGTAGACCTGTCACTTTAGAAAAATTCCATAAAATTCATCTTAAGGTTTTTGAGGCTGAATTTTTTTTTTTTTTTTAGATGATAGCTCTATATGTCTAGTTTATGTAGAATTTTACGGAGCTTTGATTTGGAATTTTCTAGAGTAAGTTATGACCAAATACTGAGTGTTGTCAAGATTGTTACAGCATATTGGCGTCTGGAACCGGCATACGGTCCCATACCAGTGAGACCTGAAGTTTACACACATTCTGAAACCGAGACACTATATATCAGTTTCCATACCGGTCTCAAAGATCGGCATACCGATTCGTATAGCGGTCTCCCTTTATTTTAAATATAACGACTATAAATGGCTAGTTTTGTGCAAAATCTATAAATTGACCTTTTTTCTCACTTCAAACACACCTCTTGCACATATGTTCATCTTCTAAACATGTCAAAACATTCTTGAGAGTTTACAAACATCTTCAAATCATTTTCTCTCTCAAAATTGCAAAGCTCATTCTTTCATTTTCATATTCATTTTAGTGAGCTTATTACATTTGAGTATTTCTCACACTTGCAAAATCTTTTTAATACTCTTTTGTGAGAAAATTTTGTACTTATTTGTAAGAAACTTTTGTGTTTCAAATTCCTCATCATTGTATAAAGGTTTAGGGAACCTTGAAAACCCAAAATTATAAACCTTGAGAGTTGGTGAAAACTCTAAGGTGTGTGAAGCTCGTTGAAGCTTAAGGTTAGGGAGCCTTGGAAGAAAACCCTATTGTAGGTTAGAAAGCATTGGAAGAAAATCTTAAAGGTTTAAGAGTGAGACCCGGAAAACTCTTGATATAACATGTGGATTCATTTTACATAATGGAAAGCTTCAAGCGTGTCTTAGAGTAGTGGACGTAGGTAAGGAGTTGGCCGAACCACTATAAATCTGATGTCAAATTTTCTATTCCTGTCTCACTTATTTATTGTAAGTTTTATATTATTTTTCCATATCATATATTAAACTTGTCATTATTAAAATTAATATGGATAATTACTTTTGGAAAATTAAAGTAAAATCAGTATTTTATTTATTGTTCATTGTTGAATATATTAATTGTGGAAATTGAATTCTAAGCATAATCAACAAAACTACTAAGTACCTTAATATTGAAAAGATTTTTAATTCTGCATTATTTGTTTATATACCCAATTCACCCCGCTTGGGCATAGTTGCTATTTGGTATTGCTTGTAGGCACTTTCAATAATATGGAAAGAAGATTTTCCTTCGAATTGTTATAATTTGTTTTAAAGAAGGTAGAAGAGGAGTCATGATTGAACCCCAAGTAGTGGAGAGCTTGGCCATGGTCTCAAGAAATGATGCCGTGAAGAACTTTAGCCCTAATCAGTAATCTGTTGGTGAAACAGAGCAAATTGATTTGTCCAAAGTGACATTGACAATTAAGGATTCTCTATGGTGTACCTACTGCAAAAAGCCTCGACACATTAGAAAATGATATTGGAAGCTTCATGGAAAGCCACCAATGTCCAATAGAAATTGGACTGAGAAGAATGGACAATGGACAACAGAGGGGACAAAGGCTAGCTCATATGACTTCCTCAGTCTGGTAACTAAGGCAATTCTCAAGAACACGGTGAGTTCAACAGAGAAGAAATTGAAAACCTGAATAGTCTGTTGGGAATATCATAGAAGTCCACGGGAACAAGTACTTGTTCTTTGGAATTCCCAGGTACTGAGTATCCTTCACCTTGTGCACTAAATGTCTCGTATACAACATTCTCCAACTCCTAGGTCATAGACGCAGGTGCCGCAACCCATTCCTCACATAAATTTATCTCCTGTGATCCTTGTCCTAGCAATAAGAAGATAACCACTACTGATGGTACCTTATCAATTGCTGGCCAAGGAAATGTTGTGATAAATCAGAGCCTCGCACTTTGTTGTGATAAATCAGACCCACTGCTGAGTTTTGTTTTTCAAAATTTCCACAACATGGTCAAAACTCAATTCAATGTTGGGGTAAAAAAATTATTGTTCCATAATCATTCCTAAGATTGTATGGGCTGCATTAGTCACGTGGAGTGAAGAAGTGCTATGGGAATAGAAATGGAGGCTCTTGAAAAAATTAAGGTGGGGAAATTAGTGGAGTTACATAAAGAGAAGAGTCCAATAGGTTGAAAATGGGTTTTTACTGTTAAATATATGGCAGTTGGATCCCTTGAATGGTATAAGGCTAAATTGGTACCAAAAGATATACTCAAGCTAATTAAATTGATTACCCCTGTTGTCAAAATGAACAATGTGATAGTATTATTTTCTTTAGCTGCTAATCTAGTAGGGTGGAGTTTGCAGGAATTTGATATAAAAAAACACCTTCTTATGTGATGACCATCGAGAAAAATCTACTTGGAAATCCCTCCTGGCTTTGGTTTGAATTTAAAAGGAAAGAAAGTGTCTCAAACAATCTCCTAGACCTAGAGCTTGGTTTTGGTGATATGCTAAATTCATGATCGCCGTGGGATATAAACATAGCCAAACCGATCATATTTTGTTAGTTAGACATTCAGCTTTCAGCTCATTTATATAATTTTTTTATTTTTTTTAAAAATAGTAATATTAGGGCTTTCGTGTTGAGATGTTTGTCTCAAACTGCCTCAGGCCGTCCCGACTGGAAGCGTCATGAGGTGGGCGCCCATCAAGCCTTTGAGATGGGACTGTTGAAAATTTGACTTGAGGCAACAACCTCGACACGTAGCGGCCGTGAGGCGGTCGAGGTGGTGCCTCGAGGCGCGTCTCAAATGGAGTTTTTAAACTATAGGTAAAATTTTAGAAGTATGACCAGGAAACATGGAATAAAGGGAAGTTCAATTTTTTTTTATGCCTCTAAAGGAAACCAAATCAATCTTCTGATTCTTCTCATTGCTCTTGATAAGCGAGACCAGGTGAGATTGATGTAAAAGTCTCTATGATAGGCAATATCTGTACTCTTATCAGCAAATGCCTTGGTCCTTGTTTTCGATTGGATATCTGTTATGGATTGTCTGGCGATGAATTGGACATTCTGTACAATGTTCGTTACTTGGTCTGCAAGCAATGTAGTTTCCTCATTTGATGCTGATGAATATTTAACAAAAACTTTTCGGCAAATGTAAAAATTTTGAAGTGATAAAACTATTGTGTCCTCCGCGCTGTAAAATTAGTAGCATGCACTGCCCCCGAGTATGGACTTCATGTAGAAAATATTTGTTCATATTTGATTATTTGTATAGAATAACTGATGAAATGAACTTATAATAGTTTTGACTGTGATATTATTGAACTGTAGGGTGCTTGTTCTCGTATGCTCATGGGGTAATAGAGAGTTTCAAAAGCTCACCAATTCAGTAGTTTGAAGCATGTCAAAATGGCTTCTGGAGCTCAGGGCTCTGTAGATGACATCTGATTCTTTGAAAGCATCTCTGCGTGGAGAACCACTGCATTGCTTGCTGCTCCTGCCCAGAATGGTCTGTTCACATTTTGCCCAAAAACAATCAAATATTATATGCTTCTAAGTGGCAATTGCTACATGGAAGAGGGACTGGAACTTAAAAGCAAAAGAAAAAAAGAAAATGCATTTATGGAACCTTATGATTCTTGAGGATTTTCTGATTTTCATGCAAGAAGTTTTAAGCCCCGCTAGTAAGATAAGGGTCTGGGGGGGACCAACAACGAAGCCCTGGGACTAACCCACCCAAAATGCTTCTTTCTAGTGAAAGGATGTCATCGCTTATAAGTTCATCCCCGCATCCTTCCCAAGTGATGTGAAATGACCCGGAATATTTGAGTCTATTAATCCATAGTTTGAAGTGCTAGATTCAGCAATAGTTGTGCTTATTCTGCAAGAATATCTTTGAGCACAGTGCTCTTCCCTGCTCCCCCATTCCACCACCCATGAAAAGAAGAACCGGACTTCTGTCGCTGAGGGCAACTGGAGCCATCACCTCTGTACATAGACTCATCATTTGCTGTAAGTCCCATTGCTTTCATTTCCTCCACTAAGGTGGTGAAAACTCTTGCAACCTTCAGATTTTTTTTGTCACCCTGTCGAATCTTAGTTCCCTGAAACAGAACACACAAGAATTTTGGCTAAACACATTAATGGTAACAGGATTAGGATATTACTTGGTTAAGATATCTCTTTAGTCATCTAATATATTCCCCTTGTTATATATATTTTGGATTTATAATAATAAGATCATTACTGAAAAAAGACACGATATATTGATGTCTTAATTTTATTGAGCCTGAAAATGAATTGCGTCTTCCCGATTTCATCATTGTTATGTCTTATGTTTGTTT
Organism: Zanthoxylum bungeanum; assembly: GCA_019454045.1. Lineage (NCBI taxonomy): Eukaryota > Viridiplantae > Streptophyta > Magnoliopsida > Sapindales > Rutaceae > Zanthoxylum > Zanthoxylum bungeanum. The sequence goes on along the minus strand of SKCR01039623.1, from coordinate 73,736 downwards.
GATACATTTTGTTTTTCCATTTCATTTTTCCAGTTACCTTGTTGCTTGCATGACTATGGACTTGAGCTTCTTTTTGGGCTCAGCATCACAATTTAACACCTGGAATTATACAAATAATCCCAGCAAAGAAGGTATTTATATTCTTGCAATTTAGATCTTAATTACTAATAAATTACCTGACTAATCATATGACCAGGGAAGCTCCAATGAATGCAAAAATAACCAATAAAAAAGTGAATCAGCCCCAAGCTCACAGGAAAAGAATGTGTATATATCATCGTCACACCCTTTTGATTTTCTAATGTATTTAGCAGCTAACTTGTTCAGCTGCGGACATTCTTTCCTATCTGAAAATTCCATTTGCCTTGCTGCACTCAAACAAAATAATCGAAGAAATGAAACAAATGAATCGGTGCACAAGACTCCCGGGTTCAAGCATCTAAATAGTCGTACTCAGCACAAGACTTCCGCTATAAGTAGAGTATGGGAAAGGACTTGATGTATGTAGCCTTATTCCTGTTTTTCACAGAGAAATTATTTCCAGGATTTGAACACGTGACCAAAGCGGATAGCACGTTAACATTTTCAGATCATAGTTGTAGGGTCAAATTTGGGCCAATAACTCAAATGTCTTTTCATCTCAGGTTCATGTATCAGACGAACCCCAATTGGTACATAACAACCAATTGATTCTTCAAACAAAATACCCTACAAATGTCATTTCATCTCACCCACTTATTCTTCAACAAACACATTATCCTCCACCTAATTAGACATTTAACATGACATGGCCTCCACTACATAAAGATAACACATAATCCGAAGGCTACTCCTTAGCGTATAAAAGGATACAAAATCCAAAGGTTTAAGGCATTCAAGCTTTAGCTCTCACATTTGAGCTCTCAAAGCATATATCTGTTGGAAATGGTGATCGAGCACCATTCACTTTTTGTATGAATATATATTATTTATGCAATGTAATATTTTCTTTATCATGATTATTTATTTATTTGTATGGTAATTTATCACTTTTATTTATATATTGTAAATCCAAGTGTTAGATTACTCTAAGAGTTAGAGATTTCGAGTTTCACTCGGAACCTTATATGAAATTAGTAAAGACTTGAGAGTTACAATATATGGTGATATAGTTGCTGTTGGGTTTCTACGGTCTAACCGGGATCGATTTAAGTAAAGAAACTCATGTGAATACACAACGAAGTATGGCGGAAACATACTTACAATGATCGGCTTTTGCGACGATACGAGGAACAACAAAACTTCAAGCTTTCCTCCAAGGTGGCTCTCGGCAGTGGGCTGATTTTCTGCTCCAAAAATTCGGCCATCTCCATGCTCCAAGCTCCAAGCTTTCGTTGATGATTCCATGCTCACGGGTGCGGTTCCCTATCACCTTCGCAAGACTCCTAAAGCGTGCTAGCACTCCGGAAATTTTGGAGCAAAATTTCCTATTGCTTCTCCTTGGCTCACGACATTGCAGTGAAGGAAGAAGAAAGAATGCCCCTTGGGCGAGAGAGAGGGGAGGATAAAGAGAGAAAAATGTGTTAAGTTTTTTTGGATTTGTGTATCTAATACACATAAATGATTTTCAAAAAGCCATTTACCAAATTTTGCTTTCCAAAAGTCAAGCCATTAATGCCTTCAACCACCTCCATCAATCAATCAAGTGACAAATTGTCACATCACTCAAAGTGACAAATTGTCACATCACTCAAAGTGACAAGTGATTTAACGCTTGATGTGACTAATGATTTGACGCTTGATGTGACTTGTGGGCCGCACTTAAATTCGCAATGCGAGTGCGCCCGCAAACACTCCCGGGCTCGGGTTCGCTAATTCCAAATTAACGAATTTTCCATTGCGACGTAATTAAATAATTATGCCTAGCAAAATCACTATTCACGTCGCTAACGAATTAATTCTAAATTAACTCGTTCGCCCGAATTAAAATCCAATTTTAATTCCGCGTCGAAATCCAATTTCGTATAATATATCGAGTATATTATTTTATCGATTAATTCCAAATTAATCGTTTTCTCTCTTTTATTAATATTTTATCCCAGATAAAATATCTCCGTAATTAATCCCAGATTAATTTTCTCTCTCATCTAATTAATCCCAGATTAATAAAGTGCGAGTCATACGTCATCGGTGAATCTTCGGGAAGCGACCCATGAGATCCCCAGATATGTTGGCAGTAAATCCGGTCGTTGGACTATCCGAACACGTAAGTACCTAGTACTACGTTTACCGATTTACAAGACAAGGTTGGCTTCTAGCAAAGCGCCATGCCTACCCAATTCTCCAGAAATATCCTTATAGGAATATGTGATCTATATCAGGCGTAATATACTTAGTATTACGTATTACGATTCAGTATCGGATGTCACATGCTAGGCCTGAGGCTGGAATTGTGTTTGCCCCGTACGAAGCACATATTGGATCTCTGGTAACTAGTCTCTATAATCGGATAACTATGACCTAGTCATATTATCCCGATGACTGCAGTACTTAAGAGAACCAGTTCCGTATCCTACGTGACCATCATCTCCACTATGACTGTAGTGATACTTCCGTCTTGACATCACACCCAATACACTACGATTCTCAATATACCAAGAAGAGGCATACACAGAACCTGTTAAAATCCTGGACGACCTGAACCAAAGTATATTGATTGTCGCAAGTATTAGCGGTGCAAGTCTCAGGTTAAGACCAAATACACCTACCCTGATTCGGACTTCCATAGACGCATAGTCATACTACCAATGGAATTCCGAGGGGTCTATCCAGAGCGAAGCTGTTTCCGTACCATCGGTAAACACAACCTCATATTACACTTGCATGAGTATCCTATACCCAAATATATGAGAATTATGCCGTTATGCCCTCACAACGCGCACAAGTGTAATACTAGTCTTTTTCACATTATCGATGTCCAATCTCGATAATACTCTGACTATGGATATTTAATGATTAAACCTTCGTGGATTGATACTGTCTCATATCATCTCAATCCAGGAACTAATCATATGGACCTTCTATCATTTATATATCTTGGTGATCTAATCACAAATGATAAAAGAGCAATTTCATTTGTCACATAGTTAATTTGTACAACAACACCATGATCTGTACAAATAGTGACGCTATGGGTCATAACTGTCCAACAATCTCCCACTTGGCCTATAGCCAGTCACTCGAGTGTCCTACACCTGAACTATATACGGTTCGCTCAAACTTCTGCTGAGGAAAGACTTTTGTCAGCGGATATGCATGATTGTCATCTGATGTGATTTATTCGATCATCACATCGCCACGATGTATGATCCGAACGAATCAGATGAATATCGCAGTATTTATCTGGATCGTTGATGAGACCATTAATTCTTTAGCCTGCGCTGTAGCCTAGCTCAGCTGCTAACAGAACTATATCTAATCTAATTAGATTTATTATCGATCCAAAAGGCTTCTATTGCTGCCTCAGCTGCAGCAATAACCCGTTTTTGTTGTTTATTCGGTAACAGTATCTTGCTTGGAAGATTTCCAGCTCACTGTTCCGATATTCAAACTGTATATTACCGTTTTGCGACTTATAGTCGTCATAATCGGTTAGAAAACTTGCAGCAATGAACCCAATCACTTCAAGTTCTCCTTCTCCATAGTTTAAGACAACATCCTTAGTTCTCTAAGATACTAAAAGATGTTCTTAACATCAATCCAGTGACTATCACTTGGATTGGCCTGTTTGTGAATCCATATGTTTAAAGCGTATGAGATACCAGGTCGCGTACATTTTTCAATCTACGAGTTCTCGGAGAGTATTAACAACTTTTAGATCTATCACAATTGATCTTTATTCCTAGAATAAAGGTTGTTTCTCCCAAGAATTCTACGGAGAATTTTTCATGAAAGCCAAGCTTTCACCGATTGTTTTATGGGAATATCATTTCCAAGAAATGATGTATTATCATTACATATAGGACATTCACTTTCAGTGCGCTCCCACTAACCTCCTTATATACACAAGAATCATTTTCGTTTTGAATTAAATCATATACCATTATGATTACATCAAAACGATAGTTCCAAGAACTCTGTGTTTGCTTCAATCCATACATGGATCGAATAACCTGCAAACCTTGTTTGCTAGTTTTGGTACGACAAAACCGTCAGGATATTGTAAACATCCTCCAAAAGGTTTCCGTTAAGGAAAACGGTTTTGGCATTCAGCTGCCATATTTCATAAATGAAACATGCAGCATCAGCAAGCATTATCCAAATGGATTTACCGTGGCAACAGGTAAAAGGTTTCGTAGTAATCGACATAATGTTGATAACGATACCTTTTTGCTACAAGCCTAGCTTAGTACGATGGTATGTTGCCATCCATGTATGTCTTCCTTGAAGACTTATATAGTACCAATAGGCACAATGTCTGGCGGTACATCAACTAGTATCCAAACTTAGTTGATTTACAAGTAATCCATTTTGGACTTTATGGCACTTTGCCATAATAAGGAGTCGATACCTTGTATCACTTCCTCATACGTAGTCAGTTGGTATTCCTCAATAAGATTGACATCTTTTCGAGGTGAGATCAGAAATCCATACCCCAGGTTGTCTTCTGACTCTCTCCGACTTACGTGGTTCTTGTGTATTTGAATATTATTGGTATAGTTTCATCCTTGATGAACTATTTATGTTCCATTAAGGAATCGGTGCCTGGAATAGTATTACTGCGATTTTCATCGAGTTTTACTTTCCTCCCACTTACCACTGCATATCGGTATTCCTCTTAGGAAAACTGCATGGCGTGCAACAATTAAATTGTTCTCTTGTAAGTTGTATAAGTACTATACTTTGGTTTCCCTAAGATAACCTACAATTAGGAACTTATCCAATTTGGGTTCTAGTTTGGTATCATCCAAACATATGCTTAGCATTCCCAAATCTTCAGGATTGAGAAACCCGATTTCTTTCCTGTTCATATCTAATATGAAGTCTGTCTAACAGATTTTATGGAACCTTATTCAAAATTAGTTCTGAACTGTTAATGCGTATCCGTTGAAGGAAATGGTAGCTCAGAGCGACTCATGATTAACCTTATCATGTCCAACAAAATTCGGTTTCTCCTTTCAGACACACCGTCAAACTGACGTGTTCTGGGAGGATTCCTCATTGAAAGAATACTATACTCTACAAGTATTTGAGAAACTTATTGCTTAAGTATTTTCATCATGGTCTAACCGTGATGATTTAATACTTTAGCCGATCCGTTTGTCTACTTCGTGTCGAAACTCCAAAAGTTTCCGATTCGTGTTTCAAAAGAAACACATAACCATAACGCGATGCCACATCCGTAAAGTTCACGAAATATTCATATCCACATCTAGCCTAGTTAGACATGGGCCCACTTGCTTCACTATAAACTAGGGCTAACAGATCGGTGGCATTTACACTTTTACCAAGTAAAGGTGTTTTAGGCACATTGCCCAATAAACTAGATTCGTAGACTTTATTTGAATTGAATCAAATTTGTCCGAGTACCCACTCTTCGAAAGTGCGGATATACGAGTCTTGTTTAATTGTGTCCCAGACAACAATGCCACAATTAGTCTCTTCTGATCAAATCAGTTTGAGCTATTTGTTTGTCATATTATACATTTGAGATTTATTTATATTCAAAATATAAATTCTGTTATTCACATCTAATGTGTTTATCTCAATATCATCTTTATAAAATAAAACACTTTAGTGTTCTAGAATATAAAGGTATACCCGCAACGGGTTAAACCCTGATATAGAGATAATGTTTCTAGTCAAACTAGTTACATTATAACAGTTTCCTAATTTAAGTACACACCCGAATGGTAGTTTCTAAACTGAGGTTTCTACGGTTAAAACAGTGACTTTCGTCCCGTTTCCGATTCGCAGATAAATCTCAACTGAAGTCAGTATCCTGCTCATAGCAGATTCTGCACACCAGTATATATTTATGTACCACATCCAGTATCTAAAATCCAATTTTAATACTAGCAGTGAACACGTTTATAACAAACATATTTGAAGTCGGAGCCTTGCCCCGTCTTTGATTCCTTCATGTCTGCCTTGTCCATACGGAAGTCACGCTTCCGTGTCCCCGTTTGCCACAATTTAGGCAGACATCTCGGGATATGTCCTTTTTCTTCCCAGAAGATTATAATGATTTTGCCTTTGCCCTTTTCCACATTTCAGAAGTCTTCGGCCTAGCCTTGGGCTTCTGGAATGTCGAAGTAAGGTGCGCCTTGCGATTCTTGCCTTATTGCAAACTTTGGCTTTGACTCCTTGAGTATAGCCATTAACTCTCCAATAGTTATCTATTGCAATTTAGTACTTCTAAGATCTAAGGATAGATCTATGAAGTTCCTTCAATTTCATTATCATACTATAAGGATCTAATCCTTAGTTCTGATTAAGAAATTAAGGAGTCTATTTGGAAAGCTTAATGGATTAATCACTAAAGTTATCATTACATGGATCTTCCAAAGATCATGCTCTACTATTTGCTTAACTCCGGGCTTAGGCCTAAGATGTTATTTTATCTAATAAAGTAACTTCTTAGTTTTCAGGACTACCCTGATGTTTTATTCCCAATTTGAAAATTAAAGTCGTTTAAATATATTTTAATCCAGTATTATGTTTTAAACACTAATCTTTCAATTTATCTTGATTCTAATAGTCCAACTATTTAATCAACGATTTTAGGTACTATTTATTATAATGATTAATATAGTCTAACTATATAATCAACTATAATTTAATAGGTTAAATTCAATTATATTGATTACTATAATCCAATTATAAAATCAACTATAATTAAATTAGTTAATTCAAATATATTGATTACTATAATCCAATTATATAATCAACTATAAATGAAATAGTTTGAATACAGTCCAACTGTTTTATTAAAACAACAATTAAATATTAGTCCAACTAATATATTAATTATTAGACGAAAAATGATATGAGCGCGTATGGCAAGTAACTAAACGAATTTGCAAATTTAATACTTGCCTCCCACTTTTTTCAGCGAGCCTCTAACCCTATGTGGAGTACTCGGGAAACCTTGTTTCCTAGTGGGCTAGGATCCCGTTAAATAGCACACAATCTTGACTTTGGCTAACAAATTTTATGATAATTAACTAGGTAGATCTCTAAGATCAATTGGATCTCATCCAATTCCTAGATCTAGTAGATGGACATCTAAGTCCGAAACATATATCTTATATATGCCAATATATCCAATATATTGCCTAACCTTTTTCCTCTGAATCAACTAAGCCTTGGCTTTGGCACAACAAACTTAGTGATCCCAGTTAAGCGGAACCCATTGACCTTGGAAAGCTTCGTAATCAATGTCGATGGATAAGAAGTGATATTGACTTTGGCCAACAAATCACAACTTGGACAAGACACCGATATGGAACAAAGCTTTCATGATTCAAACACATCATCGACGGACAAAGGCCTTGACTTTGGCCAACAAACAAATGCTAGTCTTGGATCTTGAGTAAGAATCACTCAATGGAAGGAAAAACGCTTAATATTGTGTGAGGGTTTCTCGCGTGCAAATTGGCAACCAATTTATTATCTTTGTTAAGGTCTCATCATCATACACCATTAAACATGCATTCTAAACACATAATAAGGCGCATATAAATAAATAATAATAATGATATGCAGATGGATACTTTACACATTGTTCCTAGAACAAATCTCTCCATTTCCTCTCTCCCGCTAGCACATGTATTACTTCTACCCGATTACATAACACTTCTAAAGAAACCTCATTTACATTGAGAGGAATAGGTGAGAAGAGAAATACACAGAGTAAGGAGGTAATAGGCTGGACACGCAGGTCCAATTAATAAATTCTAAATTTATTACAACAATTTCCAAAATTGCCCCACCCATCTAATATCCATCTGATATACATTATTCATGCATCGCAACCATGTATTCACACAAACATGTTATCAATCAATCTACTCCAATAAATTAATCTGATAATTAATGACCATCCAATGTTCAAATAACGATTTGATTTTGCGCGAGTCCAACTCGTTTTGCGAATAAGTACTCAAAGTACGAATTCTTGAAATAAATTAAACTACAACATTAAATCCAATTTAATTTGTATTTAATACTAATCCATATATTTAATTTCAAATTAAATATCACACTTTATTAACGAACCTTAGCGACTTAGATTCTAAATCTAACCGTTACGGGTCTCAAAACCCGATTAACATCCAATGTTATTTTAATTTAAAGTCCAATGGGCTTTTAATTAATTTCTTAAAGCATGGACTTTTGGTCAACATGGGTCAAACCTAAATACCAAAGCCCATTTAAGGAATCACCCTTATTTGCCAAGAAACCAATTTAGGCCCATTAAGCCCAATTAAATATTAAAGGTCCATTAAGTCATAATTAGACTTTATGGATATGGTTTTGGGCCCAATTGGATCCAAACAATTTAGCCTAAACCAATCTTGGTACAACCAAGCCCAATAAAGCCCAATTACAACTTTTCAAGCCCAATTTCCAAAATAAGCCCAATTAATTAAATTACCAAATTCCAAATTTTATAACTCAATTAACCAAAGTGCATTGTCATAATTAATTACCCAAATTAACATTTCCAAAACACAAATTTGTACAATTAATTATGCTCATTAACATCAAAACATGTCCAACACATTTTAATCAAAAATCAAACCCATTTCATGCTTCTTTAGCTCTCGGCAATGGGGACTATTTTATGTCCGATTTGGTTTCAATCCAATTAAATCCATAATAAACATTAAATAAATATTCCCAATCGTTTCAAGTCATCCAATGATCAACGAAACAAAAAATACCAAGACATTAGGGTTCATGTGTCTCTCGGCCAAGCCTCAATTTTTTGGGAAAAATGATCCAATCAAATTTTCATGAAATTGATCACATCCAACTTCAATTAAACATCATTCAAGCATACTCAATCAAGTAATTTCATCAAATCATGCTCAAATTGATTTTAACCAATTTTAACCCTAAGTTCAAGTTTCATGCTCAACCTCGCTCTGATACCATTGTTGGGTTTCTACGGTCTAACCGAGATCGATTTAAGTAAAGAAACTCATGTGAATACACAATGAAGTATGGCGGAAACATACTTACAATGATCGGCTTTTGCGACGATGCGAGGAAAACCAAAATTTCAAGCTTTCCTCCAAGGTGGCTCTCGGCAGTGGGCTGATTTTATGCTCCAAAAATTCGGCCATCTCCAAGCTCCAAGCTCCAAGATTTCGTTGATGATTCCATGCTCACGGGTGCAGTTCCCTATCACCTTCGCAAGACTCCTAAAGCGTGCTAACACTCCGAAAATTTTGCCATAAAATTTCCTATTGCTTCTCCTTGGCTCACGGCATTGCAGTGAAGGAAGAAGAAAGAATGCCCCTTGGGCGAGAGAGAGAGGAGGAGAAAGAGAGAAAAATGTGTTAAGTTTTTTTGGATTTGTGTATCTAATACACATAAATGATTTTCAAAAAAAAATTTACCAAATTTTTCTTTTCAAAAGTCAAGCCATTAATGCCTTCAACCACCTCCATCAATCAATCAAGTGACAAATTGTCACATCACTCAAAGTGACAAGTGATTTGACGCTTGATGTGACTAATGATTTGACACTTGATGTGACTTATGGGCCGCACTTAAATTCAGATCTCTGGTAACTAGTCTCTATAATCGGATAACTATGACCTAATCATATTATCTCGATGACTACAGTACTTAAAAGAACCAGTTACGTATCCTACGTGACCATCATCTCCACTATGACTGGAGTGATACTTTCGTCTTGACATCACACCCAATACACTACGATTCTCAATATACCCAGAAGAGGCATACACAGAACATGTTAAAGCCCTGGACGACCTAAACCAAAGTATATTGATTGTCACAAGTATTAGCGGTGCAAGTCTCAGGTTAAGACCAAATACACCTACCCTGATTCGGACTTCCATAGACACATAGTCATACTACCAATGGAATTCTGAGGGGTCTATCCAGAGCGAAGCTGTTTCCGTACCATCGGTAAACACAACCTCCTATTACACTTGCATGAGTATCCTATACCCAAATATATGAGAATTATGCCGTTATGCCCTCACAACGTGCACAAGTGTAATACTAGTCTTTTTCGCATTATCGATGTCCAATCTCGATAATACTCTGACTATGGATATTTAATGATTAAACCTTCGTAGATTGATACTGTCTCATATCATCTCAATCCAGGAACTAATCATATGAACCTTCTATCATTTATATATCTTGGTGATCTAATCACAAATGATAAAAGAGCAATTTCATTTGTCACATAGTTAATTTGTACAACAACACCATGATCTGTACAAATAGTGACGCTATGGGTCATAACTGTCCAATAGTTGCAAGAGTTGCAAATGGTGTTGAGAAATATCACGCATTCTCTCGAATATAAATTATTCTTGGTCTAGATCTATTGACATGGGTCGGTCATTATATTGGTAAGACTAGTGCATTATCTATATGTGTAATGGACATATGGTTTGTCTCAACAGTTTATGAGCTTAGCGAAAGTTCGTATAGAAATGCAGATATTCATTAGTGGAATGAATATCGAACAAACTCATAGAAGATGACTAATAGATATTCCATAAAACTGTCAATAGTTATCTTTTCGAGTTGAGTAGTTATTGTGGTCCTTTGACTTGAGACACCACGGTGATCTTGTGAGTGATCCTCTATGCCTGATACCATGCATGTCATAAACCTTTTATGGTCGGACCTCTGGATGACTGTTAGGTATAGACCGATGCTCATGAAGATCGGTGTGTGTTAATATGAGGATTCGTCAGTCCATATGGTTGGATTTTGTTTCAAGAAATTTTCAGAGTATATTCCGGAAATCTTTCGGCCGAAAGTTCGTTGAAGAAATTGTTTCTTTAACATTATAAATAATATTGAAAAATAGTTTTGCATAGATTATTTATTAATGGAATATAATTATGAAATTTATTTTATATTGAGTAGATAAGGTTTTGACAGTAAAACTATAACTTTACTCAATAGGAGATGGTAATGACGAAAGAATTAATTTAAATATTAAATTAATATACAAAATTAATTACTTAGTTTATACAAATATAGGTATTAATTATTTAAGGTAATTATAGTTAATGTAATTGAATATTTTAGTTAAAGTAACTAAAATCATTTAATTGTATTTTAGTTACCTTGGTTGGTGTGAATTTTTTAACTTTGGTTAAGTTAAATTTTTGAATCTTGTGGTGTAGAGAAAAGACGCTCCTATACCATGATTTAAAATAAATGGCTTGGTTTGGTTTTGTTTTTCTTAATTTTAATTAATAAAACAAAAAAAAAGGTTGATAAAACTCATTTTCTTTACCTTTTTCTTCCGCCACTGCCGAACCAAAAAAAAAAAGGAAAAACACACCCCTTTTTTTTTACTCACCGCCGAGCAAGAGAAAGAAAAAGAATTGATTAATTATTTATTTATTTATTATAAATTTTTTTTTTCCTTTCAAAATCCAAGCCAAAACTCTCACCAAAAATTACCCAACAAGATATCAAGAACATGGAATTAATCCTTAAGTGTTAAGGATTAATTTGTGTGCTTGAAGTGTTAATTTGTCTAGGGTTTAAGAGTTAAACTTTAGAGAAATTTTTATTACTATTCTTGAGTGATCAAACCACCTTTTGGTCACCAAGATTTGTTCATCAAGAAACTTGATTTGGTGGAGGTAGAAGAAGATCAAAGATTCAAAGAGCTTGGTGTATTTGTGGCTTACATGCAAAGCTTCTCAAATTGGCAAGGATTAAAAGTTATTGTAGGTAAATTTATTTTATAAATTTATTGTTGGGTTGTTGTTGTTGGAAAAATTATTTATGGAATTGTTGGATAATTGTAAGCATATATGTGAGGATTTTTAAGCATTAAAGTGTATAGAAAATTAATATATGGATGATATATTGATTTTAAATGCTTGGTTTATATTTGACAATTATTGGAGAATATTTTGATGCTTGGATTAATTTTATTAAGTGTTGATAAAATTGTTAAAGTGTTTAGAATATTTATTTAAGCTTATGGAAATTATATTGATGTATGAATAATTAATATATGATAAGATATGATTTTTAGTGCATTGGAATAATTTGAAGTTTATGGAAATAAATATTTTAATACACTTTTTAGGGTATTGTCGAAAAAAATTGCTCGTTCCGCTGCACTCGGCATATCCGTTCCTCATAACAAAGTGGTATCAAAGCGATACATGCTAATAATTGTTCATGTCCTTTACAATTTTTCTTGATTGTATAAAATGCCCATGCATACATGTAATTGTTGATTATATGTTTATGCATTTTTTATTGTATATGCATACATTTAAATATTTGTATGTGTTTGAACATGTAAAATCTCTACACAAGATTTTAGTGTCATTAATTTTGTATGAAAATATGACATGGTCCGGCTTGTCTATACGGTGTTAGTTAAACCATTATAATTATTCCTAATATTGCTAAAACGTGAGGGATTGGTTGTAATGTTTTGTTCTAATCCGGTTAAACATGAGATTAGTCAAATTTAAGAGAAAGTATTATCCAATATTGCTAAAGCGTGAGGATAATATTAGTATCCTACTTTTGGCAATAGACAAGTTTATCTAAAAATTGAATTATCCAATATTGCTAAAGCGTGAGGATAAGATTCGATTTAGGACCGAATGCAAGAATTGCATGAGATGCAAATGATAATGGTTGTCTACCTCTCGAATTTACAATGGTCAATATTGGTAAAGCGTGAGACTTGCGTAAATGTCAAGAAGGATCTACTTCTCATTGTGAGATTTAAGAGTTAAATTCTCATATTCTTGTTTGTAGAGATTATAAAGAATATGTAAGACAATGCGACGGTACTTTATAGAAAAAGTAATTCCATACTCTATTTAATATTTTTTATCTTGATATTTAAATATTATTTTCTACTTATTTTTGTTTTATCTTGTGTAAACAGAATATCTGTTTCGAACCCGTTTTCGCGTATACTTGATACGCATAGGCTCCAAGGTGCTGTTAATTATAACGTTTGACTCATGAATCTCTGAATTCTCTGTCAAGCGGAGCAACTTGAATATGTTCTAGATCACCCAATGCCCACAAGAGTTTCAGATGATGCTTCAGATAAGGAACGTGAGACGTTCAAAAGATGGAAGGATGATGATCGGAAAGTTTGGTCATACATCTTGGGATCTATGGTGTTGGAACTACAGAGGAAGTATATGCCGATGCTTGATTCTGGATCCATCTTGTTACATATGAAGGAACTATTCAGTGATCGACCTCAGGTAGAGATGCATAAGGTGGCTGTCAAGCTTTTTCATACTCGAAGGGAAAATCTGTTAGCCCACATGTGTTGAAGCTAATAGATTGTATCGAAGAGCTCAAAATGATGGATATTCCTATTGACAACTGCCTCGGGAATATTGTGATTCTCGCATCTCTTCCTAAGTCTTTCAAGGACTTTTTTGTTAACTTTAACATGCATAAGATGCTTCCCACCTATTCTGAGTTGCACAATATGTTGCTGACAACTCAAGATGACATGAATAAGAATAGTTCTGCTTTCATGGTCACTGGTACTTCTTCTTCTGGACCTTCTCAGGCTTCTCAAAAGCCGGGTGGGAAGAAATAGAAAAAGAAAAAGAAACTTATAAGTAAAGGTATTAATATTTCTTCTGTAGGGGTTTCTAAGCCAAATGTGAAGACATATGTTGCAAAAGGAAAATGTTTCCAATGCAGCATACTTGGACACTGGAAACGCAATTGTCCAAAGTATTTAGCTTCTTTGAAGACAGCTCCCTCAGGTATTTGTTTTCCTATTATTGACATTACACTTGCTTTTGATTCTAGTTCGACTTGGGTGTTAGACACCGTTTGTCCCTCTCATATTTACAATTCGTTGTAGGATTTGAGGGAAACTAGAAGATTAAAGCCGGGAGAGATCTAGCTGCGAGTAGGGAATGAAGATTCTCTACAAGTAGAAGCAGTAGGAATTTTATTTTTGAAACTCTCTGATGAATGTAATATTAAACTTAATAATTGTTATTTTGTGCCGTCTATGATACGACAAATCATCTCACTTCATGTACTTGACAGCGAAGGATTTCATATAAATATTAAAGATGGTCTTTTGAATTTATATGATAATATGAATGTTTTGATTATTTCATGTCCCATGGTTGATGGTCATTATATTTTAACAAAAATTCTTGATGTCTTTAATATAGAGAAATCTAAAAGGAAAAGATCGGATGAAGTAAATAGAACAAAACTGTGGCATATGAGATTAGGTCATATAGGCATAAAACACCTAACCAAACTAGTTAAGGATGGTTTGATATCGGATCTAACCATAGAACCTTTACAAGTTTGTAAATATTATATTCAAGGAAAAATGACCAAATCCTCATTTAGTGGTGTTGGACATCGTGCTAATGATTTATTGGAACATGTGCATTCCGATGTATGTGGTCCAATAAATTATGCTGCCATGGGTGGGTTTCAATACTTTGTAACTTTTATCGATGATTTGTCACGATATGGTTATGTGTTTCTTATGAAACACAAATCAGAAACTTTTGAAAAGTTTAAAGAATACCGATTTGAAATAGAGAAATAAACCGGAAAACTCTTGAAATACCTTCGATCAGATCGGGGCGATGAGTACATGAGCAGTGAGTTCATGGGTTATTTAAAAGAGAATGGGATTCTCGCTCAGTATGCTCCTCCAGGCACTCCTCAACACAATGGTGTTTCAGAGAGGATGAATCGAACTTTATTTGATATGGTTCGATCGATGAGGAGTTTTACTGATCTACCTATATACTTGTGGGGCCATGCTCTAGACACTACCGCTCATCTTCTAAATAAAGTTCCATCGAAAGCCGTTCCGACCACTCCGTATGAGTTATGGACTGGAAGGAAACTGAGTCTTAACTATGTTAAGATTTGGGGTTTTCCTGCTTATGTAAGAGTTGCACAGCGGGATAAACTTGCACCTAGAGGGTATAAGTATCGATTCATTGGATATCCTAAAATTTCCATGAGATATCAATTCTATGATCCCGAGAACCGAAATATGTTCGTTGCTCGAAATTTAACTTTCTTAGAAACATAATTTATATTAGAAAGTGCAGATCATAGAATGATTGATCTTGATGAAGTCAATCAAAGCAATATTGAATCGATGATAGAACCAAAAGTTTAGGAAGATGAGATACCTTTGACACAACCACCTCATAGGTCATAAAGGATATCGAGACCCCCTGTCAGGTACAGGATGACATCTAACGATGCCCTCGATGTTTTCTTAATCGAAGAAAATGATCATTTGACTTATAGAGAGGCGATGTTAGACATCGATGTGGAGAAATGGCTGGAAGCTATGAAATCCGAGATTGCCTCAATGCATGATAATCAAGTCTGGGACTTGGTTTCGCTTCCCGACAGAATTATTCCTATCGGTTGTAAATGGATTTACAAGAGGAAGCGGGGGCCCGATGGAAAGGTTGAAACCTTTACGGCCCGACTAGTAGTAAAAAGATATACTCAGATATTTGGTATTGATTATGAAGAAACCTTTTTCTCCTGTAGCCATGCTTAAGTCAATCAAGATTTTATTAGCTATTGCCGCACATTATGATTATGAAATTTGGCAGATGGATATGAAAACGGCTTTTTTGAATGGAAATCTTGAGGAATATATCCATATGGAACAACCCGAGGGATTCGCATTCGCCAAAGATCCCAATCTGGTATGTAAGCTTAAAAGGTCTATTTATGGACTTAAACAAGCTTCCCGTAGTTGGAATCTTCATTTTGACGATGTGATCAGATCGTCTGGTTTTATTAAAAATAAAGAGGAATCATGTGTCTATAAAAAGGCTAGTAGGAGCATGGTAGTCTTCCTAGTGCTTTATGTTGATGATATACTTATTATCGGAAACGATATAAGTATGTTACAATATGTCAAAGCCTATCTAAGTAAGAATTTCTCCCTGAAGGATTTGGGAGAGGCCTCTTATATACTAGGTATAAAGCTTTATAGAGATAGAGCGAGGAGTTTGATAGGACTCTCTCAGTCCTGACCGGCGTAAACACACACGTATAACGCAAGCGCACGTATCGTTCAAGTAGTATAAAAATATCGATCCCACGAGGACTTAATTTCTACTATTGTTATTAATTATTGATACTATTTATTTACAAATATCTAATTGAGGGTGCAGAGAATGATTGTTTGATTGGTTGAAAGTGGTTTTACAAAATAAATAAATAAATAAAAAGACAAAAGAAAATACTAAGGAAAATAACAAAAGACACAAAGATTTAGGGTTGTGAATCCTTCTAATATCTTTTAAAAGATGAAGTGATTATTTTATGTTTGTGTAATAAATCAGTTTACTAACCTGGAACACTAAATTATGTAAAAGCATATTCCGATGGTCAGACACAAATACCCAGTTTAACCCAATTGAACCATATGTCTATGTCAACCAAATTATCTGGATTCGTTAAGTTTAAGTTCCAATTATGGCTACCCCCGCCCGACAGGTATATTCCTATCATGTAAGGAAATCTATTAAAGGGTTATCTATCCTCAAGGAAGATCGTGGGCTATTAAGTCTAAGGCTGAAACCTAAAATCCCTATGTCTAGTTCATTTTAGATTTACCACATCAATCTTATTGGTGATCAGACAACAAAAAGTATTAAGCTTAAGACTTAATAAGTAAACCTTTAAATTACCCAAACTATAAAATAACCCATTATAAACCGGTGATATTAGAATTCATCACAACCCCAGATAACTAACACATAACTAGGGCTAGTAACAACTTAAAAGTAAAAGACATAAAGTAAAACTGAAAAGTAAAATAAAATAAAATGCTAAGGTAAAAGGAATTACTTTTACTACTACTAATTTAGATATCTCCCATAAAATAATATATAAACTTGTGATTCTTTTTCCAACCAGCCATATAGGCGGTAACCTGATTAAGTCAAATTAAGTCCAACCAGCCATAAAGGCGGAATCAAAATTAAATTACCAACCGACCAATCCGGTGGTATCCTTTTTAAGTCAATATTTTAAATAGTGAATATATTATTTTTAAGGGAGATTAATCTAAATAGTAACAGTAAAAGAATTACCTTTCACCCTAACTGGAGAAGTTACCTCCTTATGGTAAATAGTAAAAACTGTAAAATAAAAAATTAAATTACTATTATCACAAAACGTAATTAAAATTATTTACAAAACTAAAAATTAAAAAACTAAAAAACTAAAAAAAAAAACAAAAAATAAAGAATCTAGAGAGAGAAACTCTCTCTTTAGATAGAATAGAAGAGAGAGAGTGGTGCCCTGAAATCTGAAATTTCGAGCTCTATTTATAGGGGTCGATAAGGGTCCAGCGTCGCGACACCCAGCTAGCATCGCGACGCCAGATTAGTCGACGTGGCAGCTTCTGGTTCGTCGGTTGTAGATTTCGGATAAGGTGATAAGGTGACACGTGGCGCGGTGGTTGGTCTTTAATTATTGTGACACGTGGCGGCTTCTGATTGGTTGATGAGATTCTTATCCGCCACGTGTCAGATAAGGATATGATATCCAATAATTGATGCTGACGTGGCTGATGACGTGGCGGTGAGGTGGCGGTGACGTGGTGACACGTGGGAAAGAGACTGTCGGCACCGTAGAATTGCGACACGTGTCACTTCCTGATTGGCTGATGATGATGTGGCACGACACGTAGGATGATGACATGGAGACACGTAGGATGACACGTGGCGATGATGACTGTCGGCACCGTATGATGCTGACACGTGGCACGGCGCATGTTAGCAGATCAGCTGTGATGGTGACACGTGGCACGGCGCATTTTAGCAAAGTCAAACTTTTCTCAGATTCTGATTTGTGGACCCGGCGCACGTTAGCACTGTTCGGCGCATTTTAGACGTCGCGACGCGGAAGGCTTGGCGGCGCGACGCGCTAAAGACCAAAATATCCCTGTTGACGCATTTTTGTCCGTTTTTGCCCCAAATTACCTCCAATGCTTTCCAAACTTTATTTATTTGCAAAATAACACAAAACATATCAAAACGTTCACAAAACTCAAGAAACTATACAAAATATTAGGTTAAATGAGTGGGAATAAGTGATATAAATACCACTCATCAAGTCCAAGTATATTGATTTGATCATAGAAAGGTACAATTTTGTTGACTGTAAGACAGTCAATGTGCCTTTTAAACATGGTATTCATCTATCTAAGAAAATGTGTCCTAAGACAGATGATGAAATGGCTAAAATGGTTAGCCAGCCTTATGCTTTCGCTGTTGGTAGCATAATGTATGCCATGTTATGTACTAGACCTGATATCAGCATGACTATAAGTATTACAAGTCGTTATCAGTCTGATCCGGGTCAGGACCATTGGATGGCTGTGAAACATATCCTGAAATACCTTAAGGGTACAAAGGATAAGTTTATCATTTATGGAGAAAATGACTTACAATTGAGAGGTTACACGGATTCAGATTTTCAATCTGATCCAAATGATAGAAAGTCTACATCTGGGTTTGTGTTTTCTCTCAACGGCGGTGCCATTATTTGGAAGAGCACTAAACATGGTTTGACTGCTGATTCCACCACCGAGGCAGAATACATTGCTGCTTCAGAAGCGGCAAAGGAATCTGTCTGGATCAAAAATTTTGTTGCAGAGCTTGAAGTAGTCTCATCAATAATAGATCCTATTTCATTATTCTGTGACAACAATGGTGCGATAGCTCAAGCCAATGAACCTCGCGCTCATCAGAAATCTAAGCATGTGGAACATAAGTATCACATAATTAGAGAAATTTTGGCTAGAGGTGATATTATAGTTTGTAAAGTACGAATTGAAGAAAATGTAGCGGACCCACTGACTAAAGCTTTAACTCCCAAGTTGTTTAAGAAGCACTGGAGTCAATGGATATTAGATACCATCATGAATGACACTACATCAAGTGGGAGTGTTAGAAATGGTGATCGAGTACTATTCACTTTTTGTATGAATATTTATTATTTATGCAATGTAATATTTTCTTTATCATGATTATTTATTTATTTATTTAGTAATTTCTTACTTTTATTTATATATTGTAAATCTAAGTGTTAGATTACTCTAAGAGTTAAAGATTTCGAGTTTCACTCGGAACCTTATATGAAATTTGTAAAGACCTGAGAATTACAATATATGGTGATATAGTTGCAAGAGTTGCAAATGGTGTTGAGAAATATCACGCATTCTCTCGAATATAAATTATTCATGGTCTAGATCTATTGACATGGGTCGGTCATTATATTGGTAAGACTAGTGCATTGTCTATATGTGTAATGGACATATGGTTTGTCTCAATAGTTTATGAGCTTAGCGGAAGTTCGTATAGAAATGCAGATATTCATTAGTGGAATGAATATCAAACAAACTCATAGAAGATGACTAATAGATATTCCATAAAACTGTCAATAGTTATCTTTTCGAGTTGAGTAGTTATTGTGGTCCTTTGACTTGAGACACCACGGTGATCTTGTGAGTGATCCTCTATGCCTGATACCATGCATGTCAGAAACCTTTTATGGTCTGACCTCTGGATGACTGTTAGGTATATACCGATGCTCACGAAGATCGGTGTGTGTTAATATGAGGATTCGTCAGTCCATATGGTTGGATTTTATTTCTAGAAATTTTCAGAGTATATTCCGGAAATCTTTCGGCTGAAAGTTCGTTGAAGAAATTATTTCTTTAACATTATAAATAATATTGAAAAGAATTTTGCATATATTATTTATTAATGGAATATAATATGAAAATTTATTTTATATTGAGTAGATAATGTTTTGACAGTAAAACTATAACCTTACTCAATAGGAGACAGTAATAAGGAAATGGTTATACATTAACGTTTTAACCTCAACTTGTATGGTTCAGCGTGTCGTGTTGTTTTTAGCCATGATTTGTAGGTGGGCAGGGCTTCATGAATATGTATGCAAGTATATGAGATATATATGTATATATATAAGTAACAACCGTACGTGAGCCTAGAGAGTTCCACTATATTAAGTTTACTTGTTGAGCACTAGGGCGACTTTCGTCAAATGTTGACAAAGTGTTTTGGGTTTAAGGATTAAATTGTTTGATCCGAAAATTCATGAGATGAATTAATTTAATTGAATTAATTAATTTTATATCAAGAGTTGATATAAGTTTATTGTATAATAGATGTAAATTTGATTTACATAAAATTAGTAATTAATTAGTGAATTAATTTAATTGTTAAATTAATATACAAATTAATTACTTAGTTTATACAAATAAAGGTATTAATTATAGTTAATGTAATTGAATATTTTTGTTAAAGTAACTAAAATCATTTAATTGTATTTTAGTTACCTTGGTTGGTGTGAATTTTTTAACTTTGGTTAAGTTAAATTTTTGAATCTTGTGGTGTAGAGAAAAGACGCTCCTATACCATGATTTAAAATAAATGGCTTGGTTTGGTTTTGTTTTTCTTAATTTTAATTAATAAAACAAAAAAAAAAAAGTTGATAAAACTCATTTTCTTTCCCTTTTTCTTCCGCCACTGTCGAACCAAAAAAAAAAAGGAAAACACACCCCTTTTTTTTTTTACTCACTGCCGAGCAAGAGAAAGAAAAAGAATTGATTTTTTTTTTTTTTTTTGCTTTCAAAATCCGAGCCAAAACTCTCACCAAAAACTACCCGACAAGATATCAAGAACATGGAATTAATCCTTAAATGTTAAGGATTAATTTGTGTGCTTGAAGTCTTAATTTTTCTAGGTTTTAAGAGTTAAACTTTAGGGAAATTTTTATTGCCATTGTTGAGTGATCAAACCACCTTTTGGTCACCAAGATTTGTTCATCAAGAAACTTGATTTGGTGGAGGTAGAAGAAGATCAAAGATTAAAAGAGCTTGGTGGATCTGGGGCTTACATACAAAGCTTCTCAAATTAGCAATGATTAAAAGCTATTGTAGGTATTTATTTTATAAATTTATTGTTGGGTTGTTGTTGTTGGAAAAATTATTTATGGAATTGTGGATAATTGTAAGCATATATGTGAGGATTTTTAAGCATTAAAGTGTATAGAAAATTAATGTATGGATGATATATTGATTTTATATGCCTGGTTTATATTTGACAATTGTTGGAGAATATTTTGATGCTTGGATTAATTTTATTAAGTGTTGATAAAATTGTTAAAGTGTTTAGAATAGTTATTTAAGCTTATGGAAATTATATTGATGCATGAAAAATTAATATATGATGATATATGATTTTTAGTGCATTGGAATAATTTTATGTTTATGGAAATAAATATTTTAATACACTTTTTAGGGTATTTCTGAAAAAATTGCTCAGGATTTGATCCCACGTGCGTTTCGCTGCACTCGACATATATGTTTCTCCCAACAATATCATCCTCTAAAAACCTGCGCACCGCCCTCACGACAATCTACAAAAGGGAAGGTAACCTTAAATCTTACTATTCCCTTACTTTTTGCTCGTCTACACTACTGACTTGAGCATCAGAGTGTCTACGGCATCCACCACACTGGTGGTTAGAAACTCTCTGCTCACTTTACCTTTGTTTTTCAGGATCGTTGGAGCCCCATTATATAATTCTCAATTGTGGACCGAATGCGAAATCCAGCATCTACAATTGTAATTACCTACATAACGTGAGAAACTTTCTAGCTTCTCAACACAACCTGAGTCTATTACTCGCCGTCTTGGAATAAGTTATCGATCCCTTAGCCTTTGTATACGGTAATGCATCAGTGCTGCAATGACCAAACCTAATGATGATGTTCTTTGTTTTGATGAATGATGAATGAATATATAATTTGAATCCTGAGTGTACTACAAACTCCTACATGACAGATTATGTCCTTTGATTTACAAGGTGAGGTTGGTGTAGAAATCTCGACCAATAGCTACATACTTTGGGGACATAGTTTAGTGTGTGATTGTGGACGTTTTATATAAATATAGAGTTCACTCATTCTTACGAGAAGTAGATGAGTATCTTTTTTATGGATTGATTCGGTACTTGAAAAATTAGAGCGCTCAAGTCTTTCTATTACGAATAGAAATATTAATATTCATTATAGTTATGAATGAATGGTTCATTAGAGAATCAATAATACTTAAGGTAACAATAATTAGAGAGGTATAAAAGACATTTTGACTAGGCTCTAATTATGAGATACTCGTGAAGGGTCAATCCGTATGTAATGATTATATCGATGGACACCGACGTAGTTCGACTTATATAATATATCTACAACGACGAGATTGAAAAATTAGGTTTTTAGTTGAATAATCTAAAGTTAATAATTCAGAATATTTAACTAAAGAGTTTGATTAATATTTCAGGATTATTGGAGCTCGAAACTATAGGTCAATTTGGTCCCCGTGCTAGCTTGATATACGGCAGCAAATTAGATATAATGAGATAGTTCAATTATAAACTCACATGTATTACAATTATTAATATGATTAATAATTAATGTCACACTTGAAATTTTATATTAATTTTAATATAAAATTATATTAACACACTATTGGCCAAACCACCTGTCTATTGGATCCAATGTGAATAAGATCGCTTAGCCATTTCCATTTCGGGTTAAGAAGACTTTAAAACATATTTCTCATCTCTTCAAGAACACGATGCATTATAAGGTGTGAAATGAGAGATAAGGGAGCAGTTAGTGGCCGGTAAGGGAAATAGAATTTTGATTTACTTAAGAGGTATAAGTCTACCTTAAATTTGATTTATTGATATTGGGTTTGATAAATATCAATGAAATGAATTGTTTCAAGACTACCCCTTAATGGAATTGACTTGAATAGCTCAAATCCCATCAGAACGGATATCTACTCACCAATTCGACATTCATCCTACAATATGGGGTCTAAAAGCCAAGATAAATGATTTTATCCCTTACAATCACCATTTTAATCTTCCGTTTAAACTCAACTGTTTTTTGTTTGATTAATCAATTGATTTTCGAATAATAAAAAATTATCGGATTTTAATTTTTAATTTTTCAAATTTTTTGAATTTTGATTGATGATTTTCAGTGAAAAGAGAAGAAATTTGTTAAAAAAAAAAAGAGTGAGAATATGCTTTGATACAATATTCTTAATTTATTATATTTTCTTAAATAATGATACTTTTTTCTATTTATATCAAAACGATTCCTATTCATATTGATTTTACCAAAGACGTAGATTGTTTTACCTTTGTTCATCATAAATGAATGAATTTTAGTAATTTTTGAAGGATTTTAAAAAAATGAGTTTTAATATTTTTATTCTTAATCATGCGAAATATTAACTTTATCATTCCAGATTAATTTCCTATTACTTTTAGATTATTTTAATTAATCACAAGTCGTTCAAATCATTGATTTCTGATTAAATCGCCCAATAAAAACACAAGATCAGATATTGGTAACGTGATGTGTAGTAAGATCATTTTTCAAAGAACTGATTTGCTCAAATTAAATTTGGACTAATGAACATTCGTTAGACTGGTCAATTCAGATATATGACCCTATGATGCCCAGTCTTTCTATTAGAAAAATGTAATAAAACTGGAGGAACTCATACGGCCGCGTTTGATTCATTCCACAACGATTCAATCTTCAAACAAATCTATATGGGAATCAGCACCAGTCAAAACAATCCTTTGTATATAATAAGCTTAATTAACAACTGCAAGTCCATATAACATTCTCTAATTAACAAGCTCATTTTCCTCTAAATTACTCTCTCAAAACACTTTGGATAATAGAGAAAAATATTGAGTGATAGCATTTTTTTTTCCATTTTTTTTAGGTTTTAAGAAATGGGTTTGTGTCACTTGAAAAATTTATTCACTGTTCTATTCATTTTATTCACTTTCTTGGCTTCTCATGATCAACAACTTGTAGCAGCAACAAGACCATTACTAGAAGGACAGGAATGGCTGAAGAAAGATTGGCAGCTAGTAATTCAGTCACTGCGGAGTCCGGTGCCTTCCTCCGGTAACAAGTGCTCTAACTGTTGTAAAAATTAGGTGTCATTAAACAGTAATATAACATGCAAATCAAACAGATCAATAACCAAAAGAAGATCTAGATGCAAGAAACCCTAAAACCAGAAAAATTGAAGATAAAACCTGGAAATTGAGTTACAAAAAACAATCCAAGTCGAGAAGATCTCTGTCCTTAAGAACTTATTGGCTCCGTCACAGGTGTTTTACGGATTCGTTTTGCCAACGTTCTCCCAGGATTACTTGGATTCTTCTTGTTCAAGGTGCACTCCTTAACAAGTATTTGAACTAGGATAAAATGGTGGATCTCTCAAAACAAAGAAAACAACAGTGCCTCTTTTTAATCTCTAAAAAATGGTTGTATTTTTTCTGTCCTTCCATTTGGAATAAAAGCCTTCTTATATAAGGCATGGAGGGGTGCCAATAGGGCACCCCTTGGGGTGGGATACAACCCTCCTAAGGATTGTGTCCTTCCCTTGCACCCCTTAAATCCAAAATGACAAAAATACCCCCGAATATTATAGGAATTTCCAACAATCCCCCACAATTCTTATAATATTCAAGATGACACTTGAGAGAGTTACCATGAACTAAAGCTGCATCGAAATAGGTAGCTTTCGCCTTGAACCTTTCCTAGTGAGTGACAATCGGATTTACTTGGCAAACCAGTGACCCATAGTCTTGAACTGTTCTGTCGTTGGTGTAAACCAAGACAATTGCCAACACACAGCTTTAATTCGACCATTTACCCGTTCTACGGTTGTGTTCATTTTGGCCCTGAACAACGGTCCTGGATTCATCAAGCACTTTAGGGTAACCCGCCTTTAAAGGTTCCCATGGAAGCGGCCTCACTTCTTACTTGAAATAGGTGATCTACTATGAAGAGGTAATCTGTCTTTACCCCCATTAGGACTCATCTCCTAATATAGTGATCATTAAAAGCCTTAGCTTATCCTAACCAATGACAGACAGCACTCAGCGTCATTATCGGAATGGGAAAGAGTACGAAACTCTTCAGTGCTTGTTTTGAATTGCACAAAGTTTCTGTTGTCCCTTTTGAACCTAGATCTTGGGATCTCCAGTCAGCTAGGTTGGGTTTCCACAGTGACAATTCTTAAATTATAGGCTTCAAGCCCATTCCCCTCGATGACTTCTCAACTTGCTCTCGAGGTAAACCTTTAGTTAGTGGATCCGCTAGGTTTTCCTTCGACTTAACATAATCGATCGTTATTATGCCACTTGAGAGCAGTTGACGTATGGTATTATGTCTCCGACGTATATGTCGAGACTTACCATTATACATTGTATTTTGGGCTCTCCCAATAGCCAATTGGCTGTCACAATGTATGCTAATCGTTGGCACCGATTTGGCCCAACTAGGAATATCCTCCAGGAAGTTTCTAAGCCATTCTGCTTCTTCCGCTGTTTTGTCTAATGCTATGAACTCAGATTCCATAGTAGACCGGGCAACACATGTTTGCCTCGAGGATTTCCATGACACGGCTGCATTACCAAGTGTGAAAACAAATCCAACCGTAGATTTGGAATCCACTATATCAGATATCCAGCATCGCTGTATCCCTCTAGAACAGCAGGATATCTCTCGTAATGTAGCCCATATTTTGAAGTTTCTTATACCTCAAAACACTTACTATGGCTTTTCCAGTGGTTATGTCCTGGATTGCTAGTATATCTGCTAAGCCTATTCACAGCTTGAGCGATATCAGTTCGTGTGCAACTCGTGAGATACATCAGACTTCCGATGATCCTTGAATACTCTAATTGCGATATGCTTAAGCCATATTCTTTGATAGAGGACGAGTTAGGTTAGCTACTCCCAAATCTTTCATATCAAATTTGCTGGTTAACACTTCTTGGTAAACTGAATCAACTCATGATTATTACCAATTATCAGCATATCGTCTACATAGAGACATACAATGACATATCATTTTTGAGTTGATTTGGTGTATATACACTTATCACACTCATCGGTTTTAAACCCACTTGACAACATCTCTTTGTCAATGTTCTCATGTCATTGTCTAGGTGCTTGTTTTAATCCGTACAAGTTTGCACACCTTCTGTTCTTTTCCAGGAACATTAAACCCTTCTGGTTGTTCCATGTAAGTCTCTTCATTCAATTCACCATTCAAGAATGACGTCTTTACATCCTTTGATGTATTTCAAGACCAAATATAGCTGCTATAGCTATAAGCATTCTACTAATGTGATACGAATCACTGGTGGATAGGTGTCAAAGTAAACAAGGCCTTCTTTCTGTCTATAATCTTTTATGACAAACCTCACCTTGTACTTATCTATTGATCCATCCATTTTCATCTTTCCAATTGTAGCCCAGTGGCTTACAACCTGGAGGAAGATCAACCAACTCCCAAGTATGGTTCTGTAGGATTGAATCAATCTCACTGATAATCGCCTCTTTCCACAGAGGTGCCTCCAAAGAAGACATTGCTTCTTTATAGCTTCGAGGCTCATTTTCTAACAAATATGTCAGAAAATCGGATCTGACTCTTGGTCAACATGATCACTGTCCTTGACAGTATCAACAGCTCTTTTTGAGAGACTCTCTTCTTTGTCTTTCCTTACAAGGAAATGTCTCTTCAAAAATATTGCATTCCTTGACTCAATCATCACATTCAGATTGATGTCAGGAATTTCATACTTGTGTACGAAGAATCGATACGCACTACTGTTGCAAGCATATCCGAAGAATATACAGTCAACAATTTTGGGTCCTATTCCACCTTCTTAGGTTTAGGAGCCATCACATTGGCAATTGGCAAGACACCCCCACATTTTCAGATATTTGTAGGAAGGTACATAACCTTTCCACAACTCATATGGTGTCTTGTCCAATCTTCTGTGAGGAAGCTTGTTCAGAACGTAGTTCGCGGAAAGCAGGGCTTTCCCCCACAAGTTCTGAGGTAAACCAGAACTAGTCAACATGGCATTCATCATTTCCTTCAACGTTCGGTCTTTGCACTCAGCAATCCCATTTTGTTGAGGAGAATACGGAGCAATGGTTTCGTGAATAATTTCGTGCACAGAACAATATTCACCGTATGATGAAACGTATTCACCACTTCTATCACTCCTGATTCTTTTGATTTCCTTGCCAAGTTGATTTGCAACTTCGTTCTCAGTGTATAAAGCTCTCAATAGCTTCAGCTATGCTCCTCAGCAAATACACTTAACTGAATCTTGTGCTTTCATCGATAAAAGTGACAAAGTACTTTTTACCGCCTCTTGTTTGCACAAAATTCATGTCACATACGTCAATGTGTACAAGTTCCAAGGGTTCAGAACTTCATTCTATGATGTTCTATGTATTTTTGCTTCAACACATGCCTCACACTCATGTTGGCTATCAATGCAAATTTAGGTATAAGGTCCATGTTAATTAATGTATCATAATTAACATGTCCTAACCTCCCATGCCATACATTTTGTGACTCAATAATATAAGCAGAAGTTTCAGCTTTATTAATAGCACAATTGACAGTCATTGAAAAGACCCTCAGCGAGGTATCATTTTCCTACATAGACATCATTTCTGGTCAATACAATCTTGTCAGAAACAAATACAAACCCGAGACCGAGTTCTTCCGAATATCTGGAACATGCAAACATTATCATATGTAAGCTCCGTTCCGGATTATGCAACAATCAAACAATTTCAACTTTATCACTATGTGTATGCTTGTGATAATTGAACAACCTAATAATAACTTAAATCTATACTACCAAGATTAATGTGTTAACAGTATATGACTAACCAAGTTAATATTATTTAAGTTTGCAGTTTATAAGAATTACAGGACTATTTCGTTAGTGTCGCATTCGTATCTACGTTCGAACGAGACTGTCCAGTGTGTGTACGTTCGTGTTGCGTTTGATAACGCGTTCGAACGAAGTGTTTCCAGAGAGTTCACGTTCGTGTAGCATTCTAGAACGCGTTCGAACGGAATGATTCCAGAGAGTTTACGTTCGAGTTGCGTTTAAGACGCGTTCGAACGTTCTAAGGCAGAAGGCTTGCGTTCGAGGTGCGTTTGAAGACGCGTTCGAACGTTCTTACAAATTTTCAGATTTATGCCTTCGCGTGCGTCGGGCGTTCGAACGCCCTACGGGTTTTTCATGCACAGTTCGTATTTTCCAGAAAATATTCAAACCCTAACATGCAAATTACTATCTAATAACACGATATCAATAAGTTCTTAAGATTGTTGTAAAAATTAGGTGTCATTAAACAGTAATATAACATGCAAATCAAACAGATCAATAACCAAAAGAAGATCTAGATGCAAGAAACCCTAAAACCAGAAAACTTGAAGATAAAACCTGGAAATTGAGATTACAAAAAACAATCCAAGTCGAGAAGATCTCTGTCCTTAAGAACTTATTGGCTCCGTCACAGGTGCTTTACGGATTCGTTTTGCCAACGTTCTCCCAGGATTACTTGGATTCTTCTTGTTCAAGGTGCACTCCTTAACAAGTATTTGAACTAGGATAAAATGGTGGATCTCTCTCAAAACAAAGAAAACAACAGTGCCTCTTTTTAATCTCTAAAAAATTGTTGTATTTTTTCTGTCCTTCCATTTGGAATAAAAGCCTTCTTATATAAGGCATGGAGGGGTGGCAATAGGGCACCCCTTGGGGTGGGATACAACCCTCCTAAGGATTGTGTCCTTCCCTTGCACCCCTTAAAGCCAAAAGGACAAAAATACCCCCGAATATTATAGGAATTTCCAACACTAACATTCCTGGTCGGGGTGGTTCCGGCAATTGCTAACTCAATGTCATAAACATAGCTCATTCACGGGTTCAAATCTTAGAAACAACCTCTCGCACCATAAAATAGCCCACATCTGTCCTTTCTAGACCCTCGAGGCTCGTACAGTAGGTCATCCTTTTTTACAATTCTGATATAATTTTTTATTTATTATTTTTTTTTTGGGACACAGCCAATATTTCAACTAAATTCCGGTTGTGAAACAGTAATTGATGTGAATTCAAATCATGTAAATTCGTTCATTTTTTTAAAAGAGAAGTTTTAAGTGTGTTGCATGTAATAATTATGTACGGCTTGTTTATGGGCTTATCACTCTTCAGCGTTCCATATGAACTGAAGAAGCATCTTGTAAATTTTTCACAAGTTTGGTATCACCATTTCGCTCCATCTATACATCTCTCCAAAGTTTTTATTATATGTTTCAAGTGCTTGGTTACATTCTTAATGTTTTTTTATTGCATATCTTAAATTTCAGGGAGGATGCTTAAGTTTCTAATATTTCTCATTTTTACTAAAGTCTTTATTTTTTTAAATTACCCATTACACCTCTAACGTTAAAACTCTAACCAGGACGATCATGTCCTAAACGAGTTTTTTAAAATATTTGATCATGCCGATAAAAACAAAAAAATTTGACTTCCTTATTGTAATATGTATGAATTTTTCTTAGATTTTGGATTCCTAATATCGGTCCAAATTTGAAGGGCTCCAATTAGCCGCATGTGTGAACTGTCATCAAGACCATCTTTGACTCTAAGTGGAAAAAACATAGTTTTTTTGCTGTTTTTATTGTTGTAACTTTACTGTAAGTATTATATTATGTGTTGTGTCAAAAGATATGAACAATTTTAGAAATTAAAAAGTCAAATTAATCTTTTAATAGTAATATTCGAATAGTAGAATTATATCGTCAGGGATGTACGTAATTAGCAACTTAAAAAAAAGACCTACATGACAAGTCAAATTTCAACGCTAAATATATATGTTCGTCGCTAAAAGATAATGAATTTTAGTGTCGCCTATTTTTATCGACGCTGAATTATACAATTTCTTCGTCATCTATTATAAGTTTTGGCGATGAAAAATGAACAACGCAAAAATATTTAATGTCGCCGATTATTTTTCGACGCTAAAATATTAATTTCCTCAACCAGACTTTAACATCCAGTTTCTTCGTCGCTTTGTTTCGACACTAAAATATTTCGCATCGACTTTTACCTCGTTTAGTATAGACGTTTAACGATGCTAAAAAACTAAATTCTTGAAGTGTTTTTGGAACTTAAAGATCACATTCTTCTTAAATTATAAGATACCGAGCAATATATCTGTAATCTTATGAGATGAAAAATTAAAATGTCTGATTAGAAGATTAATTAAAAAGCACAAAAGGAAATTAGAAAAGTAAAATAGGTTAAATAAGTTAGGTGAAGCTCGAGCCTTTAATTTGTCAACTAATAAAATAGAAAAGGTCCAATTCAAAATATATAACTATGCTTATACGTGTTGAGTTTTAAAAAATATATATACATATATTTTGGCAATGACATGCATGTGAAGATGCTTTATTAAGAAGGGATTTTCAAATTTGAGTCAAATTATATTTATTAATTGTTTGTTTTGATTCAGTACAATACATGTGTGTAATTGCAAACTTTTTGAAAGGGCTTAATATATTAATTAATATTAGGGAAAACCAGTTTTACAAAAACTTTAGAGCAAATATAGCCACGTTATCAATTATTGAAAGAGTGAACATATTTTTTTGGGTTTGGGTTTAGGTCGAGCTTCATGTTTATAGTTGACTGGAAAAATATTATACATAACAGACAATTTGATCGGACTCTAATTATGAGATACTCGTGAAGGGCCAATTCGTATGTAATGACTATATCGATGGACACCGACGTAATTCGACTTATATAATATATCTACAGTGACGAGAGTGCAAAATTAGGTTTTTAGTGGAATAATCTAAAGTTATTAATTCAGAATATTTAACTAAAGAGTAATTAATATTCCAGGATTATTGGAGCTCGGAACTATAGGTCAATTTGGTCCCCGTGCTAGCTTGATATACTGCAGCAAATTAGATATAATGAGATAATTCAATTATAAACTCACATGTATTACAATTATTAATATGATTAATAGTTAATGTCACACTTGAAACTTCATATTAATTTTAATATAAAATTATATTAACACAATATTGGCCAAACCACCTGTCTATTGGATCCAATGTGAATAAGTTTGCTTAGCCATTTCCATTTCGGGTTAAGAAGACTTGAAAACATATTTCTCATCTCTTCAAGAACACGATGCATTATAAGGTGTGAAGTGAGAGAGAAGGGAGCGGTTAGTGGCCGGTAAGAGAAAGAGAATTTTGATTTACTTAAGAGGTATAAGTCTACGTTAAATTTGATTTATTGATATTGGTTTTGATAAATATCAATAAAATAAATTGTTTCAAGACTACCCCTTAATGGAATTGACTTGAACAACTCAAATCCCGTCAGAACGGATATGTACCCACCAATTCGACATTCATCCTACAATATGGGGTCAGAAAGCAAAGATAAATGATTTCATCCCTTACAATCACCATTTTAATATGCTGTTAAAACTTGACCGTTTTTTGTTTGGTTAATCAATTGATTTTCGAATAATAAAAAATTATCGGATTTTAATTTTAAATTTTTCATTTTTTTTATTGATGATTTTCAGTGAAAAGAGAAGAAATTTGTTTAAAAAATGAGTGAGAATTATAAAGTCTAGTAGCCAGCTTTCATGCATGAACCATGCATCCAGCAAGCAAGAAGCAACAAACAACTTTCGGTGGAGATTTCTTAATTTCCAAATGCCATGAATTTACCATAAATCAATGAGTGATTTGTGGTATAAACAGTGTAGCTTTTTTGGCTATAAATACAGGCCTCCCAGAAAGCTTAAATGTATCCCAAAGAGGGTAAACATAGAGAGAGAGGTTTTTTTTTTGTAAGTTTCAAGTGTAAACTTTGTGTATTCTATTATTGTATAGTAATAGATATTTATTCGGTTTTTCCTCAAATCTTCTCGAAAGTGATCGGTGAATCACAACAAGTGGTATCATGAGCTTCGGTTGTTCTTCTAGGTCGTAAAACCGTGTAACAGAGCTTCCGTTTGGAAAACTAGTTTCGACGAAAGTTGTCAAAAATCCAATTTGAGGGTACCATCAGCTAGTTCACGGAGAGACGAGCACGGTGGTATTTTTCGGTGACCGAACCGACGTCCAAAGACTCCACACGCGCCGATCAGTGCACTTCATACGCACCCTCACGCGCTGTTGCAAGGTTGAAGACGATTACGTGGCTGCCACATCAGCGCCCAGTCAGTTGCCACGTCATCCGCCACGTCATCAGCCACGTCAGCTGCCACGTGTCCGCCATGTCATCTGCCACGTGTCCGCCACGTCAGTACAACCGGTCCCACTTGCCACGTCATCACTGCCACGTCAGCAGCCTGGTAAATTTCATTTAGCCCGTTGAAGTTTTGAAATTTACAATTTTACCCCAGAACTTTTAGGAATTTACAAATCATCCCATGTGTCGGATTTAGACCAAAGAAGTGTCTATTCCACCATTTTCTACCGTTCTGGACGCAACGGTGACCTCAGATTTGTGAAATTCAACCCCGATTTTAGTGTATTTTCATTCTGGTGCAATGATTAAATTGGATGTAACTAATTACTCCCTCTGGAGACCTCGGATGATAGAGTTTTGCATTGTAAAGATCTGTTTGATGTCATCGAGTTGAAGGGAGTGAAACCTGAGTCTGTTAAGGAGTATGACTGGAATAAACTCTGTAGGGGTTTTTAGAGGCTAAATCCAGTAACGCAGCGGAAGCGGTGGAAAATCAGATTTTCCGATTTCAAAACTTTTTCTCGGATTAATTAAATAAACATATTTATTTAATTATCCAATAATCAAATTATGAAATAAAATTCAATAAATCATATTTAAGTGAATTTACCGAATTGCCATTACACTTGGTTTTTTGTCAAATTTAGTCCGAAATTGATCAAATCAATTTTGAATGATTCTAAATCATTTCCAAGATGAACTTAGCATGTTCAAAATATCAAAACACCAAAAGCAACAAAATCCCCAAAATTCATCCATTTAGCCGAGAGCCTCACAAGGGTGCCAAATTGTGCACTTTGTCATTTTATGCTTCAAAACACATCAAGATGTAATCCAATCAATATGAAACTTTATATGCATCATATACACATCCTTATACAAACATAAATGAAAATCCCCAAATTTGGATGAGGTCTTAAACCCTAATTTTTCAAATTATTCAAAATGAACAAATTAGACCAAATAGTGTAAAATAATTACTTTAATCATCATTCTTCCATCCAATCAAAGTCTCAACACAATGAAACAACTGAAGATCAAATCTAGGTCATCTAAGAGTGAGTCAACAACTCTAGATTAGCAACAAGGTTTCCAAAACCATAAAAGAATACTTATAACTACAATAGTCATAAGCTTCCTTCATCATACATGCTCAATACTGTTAACAAAACTTCCATCATCAAAAACACAAAGAATAAAGAAAAGAATAACATAAGAACATCACAAGATGTAGCCTAGATCCTTAGGAACAATTTCCTTTCTAATAGTAAGTTGAGAATACTTACTAAAACCAAGTTTTTTCCTTTGTTTTTCTTTCTTTCACTCTAGCTTCTTTTGCTTCCTTTAATGGAGTTTTGTGTGAAAAGTGTATTAGGTTAGAAATGAAATGAAATGAAAAATAATATATACTTGTTTGGAAAAGCCCTTGGCCGAAAATGGTAAAGGCTAATACAAAAATATTAATTTCAATTTCATTTGCAATTTCATTTAATCAACTTGACATAAATATCTAAAACACTTTATTGATATTTATATTAAGTCAACAAAGGCAACTTAATCATTTTAAATCAAATATCCAAAGTTAAGATATTTATATTTTAATTAATTTAATCATTTAACAATTAAATAATCAATTAATTAATTAAATACAAATATATTAAATATATGTATTATATTTACATTAAATATCAAATACATATATTCATTTAGGATATTAGTCAAATATCTCAATTTGACTATTAATTAATGTGTATTTAAATTAATCAAGTATTAAATGTAAATACAATTTTGCTCTAGTATTAGACGACTAATTAATGTGTATCTCAAAACTTCCTTTAAACGACTTTATAAATAATCAATATTATTTATAAATGTTGCTCTATTGCTCTACGAGTATGTTTCATTATTGAGACTCTCTAGATTCAGGTATATCCGTCACGAAATCCAATTTTGTGTCCATAATTTATCCACCCGTAAATTATGACGATCACGGATAATCTCGCTGAATCATACATGTCGAGGTCATGGCAAATGTATAATTCCTCTGTCACAGGTATCCGGATAAATCCCAGAGATATAGATGTAAACGTCAAATCTCTACGGGGATTATCCAGTCGACTATTTTATTAGCAATCTCTAAAAGAATGTTTAGAACTAGCTTCTAAAATTTACCACGGGCCCATGGTTTTATCTGATTGCTAATCATATGGACTACCTATGCTCTGGTACACATAACTGACGGATCCTATCTTGATACACATAGGACACTCAGAGGATCTATCTACACCCAACGAACAGGCGGAGGTCTGATCTAAATAGATTGGTGACGTGACTGCCATCTAAGTGTAGAAGATGTCTCGTGTGCCCACAATGGCATCTCAAGTCTAAGAATCACAAGTGCTACTCAACCCGAGAAGATTATTATTGACGTTGGTGTACCATCCATTAAGAATATTCGGTGAGTCGTTCAGTGTTTATCTGCTATAAACACCCACACGTCTATACTAGTCTCCAAGACTAATGATTCATTGAGAAACCATAGGAATCATATATTCCAGTATACGACATGTACCGGTCTCAACGGGTTTACTTTACTGACCAAGTAGTATAAACCTTGACCAGGAACTGTCTGAGAATGACAATGTCATGATACTACTCAATGTCAGTTGCGACGCTTTTGCAACAGTACCATGACTAATCATTCTAAGGTCATTACGTTTTTACCATATAAAAAGATAGATTATATTATAGAAACTGCATATATTATTCATAATAATAATGTTTTACAGAAGTATTCAAAAGAAATACAATCGGGAATTGGCGCTCTGAGCACCAACCCCAACAAACTCAACAACAGAACTTTGGGTCAGATTAGGCAGTGGATTGGTCACATTGTCTTCCACCACGTAGCACATGACACATATGCTTATGAAATGTGGAGGAAATTGGAAGACATGTTCCAGGCCAAAACAGCTCAGAATAAAGCCTTAATCATGAGGCGTTTGGTGAACCTGAAGCTACGGAGTGGAACTTCCGTTGCAGAACACACCAACGAGTTCCAAAGCCTGGTGAACCAGTTTTCTGCAGTAGACATGCAACTGGCAGACGAAGTTCAAGCCCTCTTGTTACTCAATTCTCGAAAAAGGTCGCTACGTAAAACCTTTTGCTACCATTCAGGCCTTGTATGTCTCAACCTTACCGTCAGGCCCGCGCTTCCTCTTGTAAACCCATTTACAACCGATAGGAACAATTCCTTCGGGAAGCGGAACCAAGTCCCAAACTTGATTCTCATGCATTGAGTCTATCTCGGATTTCATGGCACTTTGCCATTTCACGTAGTCGATGTCCAACATCGATTCTCTATAGGTGAAATGATCTGTCTCTTCAACTAAGAGAACATCCAGACTCTTTTCTTGTATCAAATACAAGCGTTCCGGAGGTCTAGATACAAGGTCCTTCATCTACTTGAACTTCAGGTTCCTCCGTTTGTTCGTTGTTTTCAGGTTGGACTTCATCAAGCTCAACCTGTCTATGATTACCACATTCTGACAAAAATTCTACTTCTAGAAATTTTACGAAGCGAGCTACGAACACATTTCGATGCTCGGTATCATAGAACAGATATCCCCTCTTATTCGAAGGATATCCGACAAACCTATACTTTAGTCCTCGAGGCGAAAGCTTATCTTGCTGAGTCACCCTGACATAGGCAGGACAACCCCAAACCTTAATATAATTAAGATTTGGTCTCCTACCAAACCATATCTGATACAGAGTCGTAGGAACATCTTTTGAATGAATCTTATTCAAAAGATGTGCGACTGTTAAAAGAGAGTAGCCCCATAAATAATAGGGCAAATCTGTGAAACTCAACATTGATCGGACCATATCCAATAAAGTCTGATTTCTCCTCTCAAATACTCCATTGTGCTGTGGGGTACCTGGAGGAGTGTATTGAGCAAGAATCCCATT
Source organism: Zanthoxylum bungeanum (assembly GCA_019454045.1). Classification (NCBI taxonomy): domain Eukaryota; kingdom Viridiplantae; phylum Streptophyta; class Magnoliopsida; order Sapindales; family Rutaceae; genus Zanthoxylum; species Zanthoxylum bungeanum. The sequence continues at coordinate 37,268 of SKCR01039623.1, read as the reverse complement.
ACAGGTAAACTACGTTTATTAACTCCAGTATTTAATACATCTTTTGAAGTTTGCAATGTATAATGACCATGCTGGTTTGGACAACAAAGGATCTGAATATTATTTCTATCATATAAATATAAGGAACTATTCTTAATATTAATACAAAAGCCTTCTGTATACAATACAAAAAGTGATATAATATTAGCTACACATCCAGGTACAAAATGGCATTCATTTAACAAAAGTGTCCCATTCGGCAATGAGATCTCGCATACTCCCACTGCAACTGCATCCAAAGAGTCTCCACTCTCGAATCCCAACTGCATCTCTCCGGGCTTCAGCCTTCTACTTTCCTTCAGCACCTGCAACGAATTGCAAATGTGAATGGGACAAGCAGAATCTAAAATCCAGTTGGATGTAACGGCTTCACAAGCCAAAGATAAATCAATAACTGGAAAAATAAATATACCTGATGTAGATGCTCTATCTCTCCTCTGCTGGGCGATGTAATCAGGACAGTTCCTTTCCCAATGCCCGACTTTGCCGTAGTGGTGGCATTTGTCTTCAGAAGCCCTATTGGGCTTAGCAATCTTCGCATGTTGTTGAGGACCAAAAGCCTTTTTCTTCTTTCCTTTCTTATTCTTTCCCTTGGACCATCCTTGGGAAGAAGTAGAAAGAGAAGTAGATCTAGGAGGGCGAGTCGGTACTCCCTTCTTAAGGTCCTCTTCTGCCGTGAGCAACATCCTATGTAGCTCCTGGTAGGTACAGACAGTCCCATTCATGTTGAAGTACATCACGAACTGGCGATATGAAGCTGGAAGCGAACCAAGAATAACACTCCTACCGAGAATGTCATTCAAGATGAGATTATGTTGCCTCAATTGATCGATCAAATCGATCATCTGAAGAACATGTGGGCTAACATCTTGCCCATTATCCAGACGCGCATGGAACAATTCCATTGCGACTTTGTGAACAATCACTTGTTCTTGGTTCTCAAACGATTGTCTCAATCGCGTCATCATACTATACGAATCTAGCATACCATAGTATTGTTTCTTGAGTTTCGGAGACAGTGAACTAAGGATGTATGATTTAACCCTTAAATCATCATCCTTCCAAGTTTCAAAAAACTTGGCATTCCTCCTCCGAAGCGTCCGCACCCACAGCAAGGGGCAACGGACCCTCAAGAACATATCCCAGCTTTTCGGAATCGAGGACAATCCTCAAATCCAATTCCCAGTCGGCGAAGTTCTCAGCGCCTTTCAGTTTGTTCGCATCAAGCATACGAGCAAACTGATTTGTGGATTGTGCCGCCATCGCCAATCTATCATATAGATCACGAAAAATCGTTAGCAGAAATTAAGCAGTTTCATATAATATCAAAAGCATAAACTAGATCATGAATTTTTAATCTAAAAATGCCCCTCCCACTAAATCATGCAATACTGTAATCCCCAAACAGAATACAAAGATTTAATAATTAAATTAAATACAAATAGTGAAAAGTAGATCCCGTGAATATATTTCAGCTCACAGCAGAGGCACGGTCTCGCCTACGTATATTCATCAGGTAGACAACTCATTTGTCAATCACTCAATAGTGACTCCTGGGTTTCCGATCCTGGTCGTTTCTCGTTGTCGCTGCGAAGGCAAGCCCACAAGGAGACGTACCAAGGTTAAACTCGTCAATGATAAACTCAAGTTACTTACGTAATCCTGACAGCTAGGGCACGTTCAGAATTCCGCTTTCACTTGAATTTATCTAGTATCTAATATACATCCGGTATAAATAAATATCTATCGGCTACACCCTCACAGCAGAGGCACGGTATCGAATGTAGTCACAGAGAAGTATTCATAAACCGTATTGACAAGACAGACCACATAACATGCATCAAATACATAATTACATTAAAACCTTATTAATCAGGGATTTTCCGCTAAGTGTCATACACCCTAAATCTAACCAAATTAGATTATAATAAGCATGTATAAAGTCAAGAAAACATGATTAAACATTGATTTAATAAAGGCTAATCATTTTAGGGGGCCTAGAATCAGACTCGCTCTGATACCATTTTGTAGGGGTTTTTAGGGGCTAAATCCGGTAACGCAGCGGAAGCGGTGGAAAATCAGATTTTCCGATTTCAAAACTTTTTCTCGGATTAATTAAATAAACATATTTATTTAATTATCCAATAATCAAATTATGAAATAAAATTCAATAAATCATATTTAAGTGAATTTACCGAATTGCCCTTACACTTGGTATTTTGTCCATTTTAGTCCGAAATTGATCAAATCAATTTTGAATGATTCTAAATCATTTCTAAGATGAACTTAGCATGTTCAAAACATCAAAACACCAAAAGCAACAAAATCCCCAAAATTCATCCATTTAGTCGAGAGCCTCACAAGGGTGCCAAATTGTGCACTTTGTCATTTCATGCTTCAAAACACATCAAGATGTAATCCAATCAACATGAAACTTTATATGCATCATATACACATCCTTATACACAACATAAATGAAAATCCCCAAATTTGGATGAGGTCTTAAACCCTATTTTTTCAAATTCTTCAAAATGAACAAATTAGACCAAATAGTTTAAATCAATTACTTTAATCCTCATTCTTCCATCCTATCAAAGTCTCAACACAATGAAACAACTGAAGATCAAATCTAGGTCATCTAAGAGTGGGTCAAAAACTCTAGATTAGCAACAAGGTTTCCAAAACCATAAAAGAATACTTATAACTACAATAGTCATAAGCTTCCTTCATCATACATGCTCAATACTTTTAACAAAACTTCCATCATCAAAAAAACAAAGAATAAATAAAAGAATAACATAAGAACATCACAAGATGTAGCCTAAATCCTTAGGAACAATTTCCTTTCTAATAGTAAGTTGAGAATACTTACTAAAACCAAGCTTTTTCCTTTGTTTTTCTTTCTTTCACTCTAGCTTCTTTTGCTTTCTTTAATGGAGTTTTGTGTGAAAAGTGTATTAGGTTAGAAATGAAATGAAATGAAAAATAATATATACTTGTTTGGAAAAGCCCTTGGCCGAAAATGGTAAAGGCTAATACAAAAATATTAATTTCAATTTCATTTGCAATTTCATTTAATCAACTTGACATAAATATCTAAAACACTTTATTGATATTTATATTAAGTCAACAAAGGAAACTTAATCATTTTAAATCAAATATCCAAAGTTAAGATATTTATATTTTAATTAATTTAATCATTTAACAATTAAATAATTAATTAATTAATTAAATACAAATATATTAAATATATGTATTATATTTACATTAAATATCAAATACATATATTCATTTAGGATATTAGTCAAATATCTCAATTTGACTATTAATTAATGTGTATTTAAATTAATCAAGTATTAAATGTAAATACACAATAATTAAGTAAATGACTATCGGGTCCCTTTAGCATGTATCTTGCGTTTAACCTTTAAACGACTTTATAAATAATCAATATTATTTATAAATGTTGCTCTAGTTCTTACGAGTATGTTTCATTATTGAGACTCTCTAGATTCAGGTATATCCGTCACGAAATCCAATTTCGTGTCCATAATTTATCCACCCGTAAATTATGACGATCACGGATAATCTCGCTGAATCATACAGGTCGAGGTCATGGCAAATGTATAATTCCTCCGTCACAGGTATCCGGATAAATCCCAGAGATATAGATGTAAACGTCAAATCTCTACGGGGATTATCCAGTCGACTATTCTATTAGCAATCTCTAAAAGAATGTTTAGAACTAGCTTCTAAACTTTACCACGGGCCCATGGTTTTATCTGATTGCTAATCATATGGACTACCTATGCTCTGGTACACAGAACTGACAGATCCTATCTTGATAAACATAGGACACCCTGAGGATCTATCTACACCCAACGAACATGCGGAGGTCTGATCTAAATAGATCGGTGACGTGACTGCCATCTAAGTGTAGAAGATGTCTCATTTGCCCACAATGTCATCTCAAGTCTAAGAATCACAAGTTCTACTCAACCCGAGAAGATTCTTATTGATGTTGGTGTACCATCCATTAAGAATCTTCGGTGAGTCGTTCAGCATTTATCCGCTATAAACACCCACACGTCTATACTAGTCTCCAAGACTAATGGTTCATTGAGAAACCATTGGAATCATATATTCCAGTATACGACATGTACCGGTCTCAACGGGTTTACTTTACTGACCAAGTAGTATAAACCTTGACCAGGAACTGTCTGAAAATGACAACGTCATGATACTACTCAATGTCAGTTGCGACACTTTTGCAACAGTACCATGACTAATCATTCTAAGGTCATTACGTATTTACCATATAAAAAGATAGATTATATTATAGAAATTGCATATATTATTCATAATAATAATGTTTTACAGAAGTATTCAAAAGAAATACAACCGGGAATTGGCGCTCTGAGCACCAACCCCAACAAACTCAACAACAGAACTTTGGGTCAGATTAGGCAGTGGATTGGTCACATTGTCTTCCACCACGTAGCACATGACACAGATGCTTATGAAATGTGGAGGAAATTGGAAGACATGTTCCAGGCCAAAACAGCTCAGAATAAAGCCTTAATCATGAGGCGTTTGGTGAACCTGAAGCTACGGAGTGGAACTTTCGTTGCAGAACACACCAACGAGTTCCAAAGCCTGGTGAACCAGTTTTCTGCAGTAGACATGCAACTGGCAGATGAAATTCAAGCCCTCTTGTTACTCAATTCTCTTCCTGATAGCTGGGAGACTCTGGTGGTTACTCTCAGCAACTCAGCTCCAGGAGGTAAACTTACCATGCCTATGGTAAAAGATGCCTTGTCAAATGAAGAAGCCAGAAGAAAAGACGTTGGCTCAGATCAAACAAAAGCCCTTGTCTCGGAGCAACGAGGAAGACAACATGAGAAACATCAAGGTGGGAGGAGAGGTAGAAGCAAAAGCAGGGGCAGATCCAAGGACGGGAAAAATACATACAAGTGCTTCCACTGTGGCATAGAAGGCCACTTGAAGAAAAATTACCGGAAACTGCAACGGGAGCAGGGACAAGGAAATAACCAGCCGAAGCAGAATGATACAGAGACACTGGTAGTTACCACAGTAGATGTAGCTATATGCTCCAGCCAGGAAGAAACATGCCTTCACACAGTAACACAAGATGTCGAGTGGGTGGTAGATACTGCAACATCCTACCACGTCACTCCTCACAATGATTTCTTTATAACATACAAAGCAGGAGACTTTGGAGCAGTGAAGATGGGGAATACCAGTTCTTCTCAGATAGTAGGAATTGGTGAAATACAATTGCAGACAAATGCAGGGTATATAATAACCCTGAAGGAGGTCAGACATGTTCCAGAACTTCGGCTCAACTTACTCTCGGGGGTAGCCCTTGACAAACAGGGCTATGCTAGCCACTTTAGAAATGGCACTTGGAGGATGATAAAAGGTGCCATGGTCATCGTCCGATGACACATCTATGGAACCTTTTACAAGACTCATGTGAAGATATGTGCAGAAAGCCTCAATGTAGCTGAACATGAAGGTTCTCAGAATCTGTGGCACCAGAGACTCGGTCACATGAGTGAAAGGGGATTGTCTACCTTGACAAAGAAGAATCTAATCACTGTCTCCAAAAATGCTGCTCTGGATCCTTGCAACCACTGCCTATTCGGTAAACAACACAGAGTCGCTTTCAATTTCTCTTCTACAAAGAAATCAGAGTTACTCAGTCTGGTGTACTCTGATGTATGTGGTCCCTTGGAGGTAAACTCACTAGGCGGTAATAAATATTTTCTGACTTTTATTAACGATGCTTCTTGGAAAATATGGGTGTATTTTCTGAAATCAAATGATCAAGTCCTGGACTATTTCAAACTGTTCCATGCCATGGTCGAGCGTGAAACAGGGAAGAAACTGAAGTACCTTCGCACAGACAATGTAGGCGAATACACTTCCAAGGAGTTCGATGCCTACTGCGGAAGCCACGATATTCGACACGAGAGGATTGTTCCACGTACCCCACAACACAATGGTGTCGCTGAAAGGATGAACCGCACCATTATGGAGAAAGTCAGAAGCATGATCAGTATGGCTAAACTGTCAAAGCCATTATGGGGAGAAATTGTTCGTGTCACCTGCTACCTGATCAACAGATCACCATCTGTACCGTTGAATTTCGAGATTCCGAAGAAAGTGTGGTCTGGTAAGAATTCCTCATATTATCACCTCATAATATTCGGATGTTTAGCATTTGCACATGTATCCAAGGAGCTCATACAGAAGCTCGATGCAAGGACTACCCCATGCATCTTCATAGGCTATGGAGACGAGGAATTTGGATACAGGCCATGGGACCCGAAGGAAAGGAAGGTCATCAGAAGCAGAGATGTAGTGTTTCTTGAAGACCAGACAATAGGAGACATTGAAAAACCCAAGATGCCTTCTAAAACCAGTGCCGCCAATGCCGATGCAAATCCATAAACAACCCCAGCACCAACACCAGTGGCCACAGATGATGATGGGGTACAAGACATGCCAGAAGCAGAACCAGAGGAGGAAGAAGGTGTTGAGCAGGGGGAGCTGCAGCCTGCTCCATCATAGGCTTCGGGATCATCCACAGATCCGGATGACAACAGACAGCCAGAACCTCTAGTACGAAGATCTGAGCGAGGCCGAATTCCATCAGCCAGATACTCAGGATCAGAATATATTCTGCTTACCGACGAGGGGGAGCCAGAAAACTTCAATGAAGCGGTATCTCATAAAGACAAAGACAAATGGCTGCACGCAATGTAGGATGAGATGAAATCTCTGCAGAAAAACAACACTTATGAGATAGTCAAGCTCCCACATGGAATGAAGGCACTGAAGAACAAATGGGTATTCAAGCTCAAGAAAGATGGCAGCGGAAATGTGGTGAAACACAAAGCTCGGCTAGTAGTCAAAGCATTCCTCCAGAAAAAAGGAATTGACTTTGATGAGATCTTTTCACCAGTGGTAAAAATGGCTTCAATCCGAGTCATCCTATGATTGGTCGCCAGATTGAACTTGGAGCTTGAACAGATGGATGTTAAAACAGTATTTCTTTATGGTGATCTGAATGAAGAAATCTACACAGAGCAGTCAGAAGGATTCAAGGTTTCAGGTAAAGAAAACCTTGTTTGCAAGCTGAAAATGAGCTTGTACGGGCTCAAGCAAGCACCGAGGCAGTGGTACAAGAAGTTCAACTCATTCATGGTGGGTCAAGGTTGTTGGACAATTATGACCCATAGCGTCACTATTTGTACAGATCATGGTGTTGTTGTACAAATTAATTATGTGACAAAGGAGATTGCTCTCTTATCATTTTTGATTAGATCACCAAGATGTATAAATGATAGGAGGTCCTTATGATTTGTTCCTGGATTGAGAATGATATGAGACAGTATCAGTTCACGAATGATAAATCATTAAATATCCCTAGTCAGAGTATTATCGAGATTGGACATCGATAAATGCGTAAAAGACTAGTATTACACTTGTGCGCGTTGTGAGGGCACAACGACATAGTTCTCATATATTTGGGTATAGGATACTCATGCAAGTGTAATAGGAGGTTATGTTTTACCGATGGTAAGGGAAACAGCTTCGCTCTGGATAGACCCCCTCGGAATTCCATTGGTAGTAGACTATGTGTCTATAGAAGTCCGAAATCAGGGTGGGAGTATTTGGTCTTAACCTGATACTTGCACCGTTAATACTTGCGACAATCAATATACCTTGATTTTGGTCGTCCAGGGCTTTAACAGGTTCTGTGTACGCCTCTGGTGGGTATATTGAGAATCGTAGTGTGTTGGGTGTGATGTCAAGACGAAAGTGTCACTCCAGTCATATGGAGATGATGATCGCGTATGGATACGGAACTGGTTTTCTAAAGGGTTGCAACCATCGGGATAATATGACTTGGTCATGATTATCCGATAATAAAGAGACTAGTTGCTCGTAATCCGATATATGCTTCGTATGGGGCAGACACTGTACCAGCCCCAGGCCTTGCATGTGATCATCCGATACTGGATCGAAATACGCAATACTACGTATACTACGCCTGATATAGATCCTTATATTCCTGTAAGGATATTTCTGGAGAATTGGGTAGGCATGGCACTTTGCTAGAAGCCAACCTTGTCTTGTAAATCAGTACAAACGTAGTACTAGGTACTTACGTGTTCGGATAGTCCGACGACCGAATTTACTGCCAATATATCCGGGGATCTCATGGGTCGCTTCCTGAAGATTCACCGATGACGTATGACTCGCACTTTTATTAATCTGGGATTAATTAGATGAGAGAGAAAGTTAATCTGGGATTAATTGTGGAGATATTTTATCTGGGATAAAATATCATAAAAGAGAGATATTTTAATTAATTTGGAATTAATCGATTAATTAATATATTCGATATATTAAACGAAATTGGATTTCGACGCGGAATTAAAATTAGATTTTAATTCGGACAAACGAGTTAATTTAGAATTAATTCGTTAGCGATGTGAATAGTGATTTCGCTAGGCATAATCATTTAATTACGTCGCAACAGAAAATTCGTTAATTTGGAATTAGCGAACCCGAGCCCGGGATTGTTTGCGAGCGCATTCGCATTTCAAATTCGAGTGCGGCACGCAAGTCAAATCAACCATCAAATCACTAGTCGCATCAAGCGTCAAATCATTAGTCACTTTGAGTGATGTGACAACTTGTCACTTGATTGATTGAGTGATGTGACTTGGTGGAAGTTGATGGTGGAGTGTAATACACTCAAGTATGATGGCATGATAGACATTTAATATATTTAAATGTTCGGTATTTGTTTTTTGATTTTGGAAATCAATTAATTGATTTTGGAAATCAATTAATTGATTTTTTGAAAATCAAAAGTGGTATTAGATACACACTTTTTGAAAACCATCACACAACTCACTCTCTTTCTCTTTCTCTCCCCCCCATTCACGCCCATTTGGGCATTTTCTTCACTGGTTTTTCTGGGCAAAATCGAAAGAGAGGGAAGCAAAAGTGTGATGTTTTTTTGTGGCAAAAACATCAAGAGCTAGCACTCCGAGAGACATGCGAAGGTGATAGGGAAGTCCACCCATGAGCTTGGAATCATTTCGCAAATCTTGGACTTTGATGGAGATGGATTGAAGCCGAAAATGAAGAGGGAACTGCAGCTCATTGCCGAGCATGACAGAGAGCAGAAAATAAAGTTTTGTTGTCCACTGCGTCGCTCAACGGATCGATGTAAATATTCCGCAACTTCGTCGTATATATTCACATGTATTTCTATGCTTGTTATTCGATCCTCGGGACCGTAGAACTCCAACAATGGTATCAGAGCGATTGAAAAGCATGAAATTTGATTAGGGCTTAAAATTTGGGTAAAATATATTTGAGCATGATTTGAGTAAATTGGATGTTTGAGTATGCTTAATACATGTTTAATTGAAGATTGATATGATCAATTTGATGAAAAATTGTTTGGAACATTTTTTCCCCAAAATCTTTAGCTTGGCCGAATGGATACTAGCCCTAAATGTCTTGGTTTTTTTATTTTGATTCATTGGATGAGTTAGAATCATGTTGGGTATGTAGATTTAATGTTGAATTTGATTCAATTGGATTGGATTTGCAATTTGGCATAATAAACCCTAAAGCCGAGAGTTTGAGCATGATATTTGGGTTTGATTTTTTGATAAAATGTGTTGGACATGTTTTGTTGTTAAAAAGCATGATTAGTTATGTAAATTGATATTTTGGAAATGTTAATTTGGGTGATTAATTATGTTGTACACTTTAGATTAATTAAATTGTAAAATTGGATTTTTGTAATTTAGTTAATTGGGCCTATTTTGGAAATTGGGCTTGAAATGTTGTAAATGGGCTAATTGGGCTTGGTTGTACCAAGTTGGGTTTAGGCTAAATTGGTTGGATCCAATTGGGCCCAAAATCGCATCCATAAAGCCCAAATGCGACTAATGGACCTTTAAAGTTTAATTGGGCCTAATGGGCCTAAATTGATTTCTGGGCTTATGGGGTAACTCCTTGATTGGACTTTGGTTATTGGGTTTGACCCGAGTTGACCAAAAGTCCACGCCTTAAGAAATTAATTAAAAGCCCATTGCACTTTAATTAAATTGACGTTGGACGTTAATCGGGCTTTGAGACCCGTAACGATTAAAATTTGGAATTTAAATCGTAAAAGGTTTATTAATAAAGTGTAGTATTTAATTTGGAATAAAATAGCGAATTAGTATTAAATACAAATTGAATTGGATTTAATTATGTAGTTTAATTTAATTCGAGAATTCGTACTTTGAGTACTTATTCGCAAAACGAGTTTGACACGAGCAAAATCAAATCGTTGTTTGAACATTGGATGATCACTAATTATCAGATTAATTAATTGGATTAGATTGATTGATAAAATGCTTGTGTGAATACATGGTTTCGATGCATGAATAATGTATATCAGATGGATATTAGAGGGGTGGGGCAATTTTAGATAATTGTTGTAATAAATTCGGAATTTATTAATTGGACCTGCGTGTCCAGCCTTATTACCTCCTTACTCTTTGTATTCTCTTCTCACCTATTCCCCTCAATGTAAATGAGGTTTCTTTAGAAGTGTAGTGTAACGGGTAGAAGCAAATACTTGTGCTAGCGGGAGAGAGAAAGAGAGAGATTTGATCTAGGATCAATGTGTAAAGTATTCATCCGCATATCATTATTATTTTAGTTATACGCGCTTTATTATGTATTTAGAATGCATGTTTAAGGGTGTATGATGATGATACCTTAACAAAGATAATAAATTGGTTGCCAATTTGCACGCGAAAAATCCTCACAAATATTAAGCGTTTTCCTTCCATTGAGTGATTCTTACTCAAGATGTGAGACTGGCATTGGCTTGTTAGCCAAAGTCAAGGCCTTTGTCCGTCGAGGATGTGTTTGAATCACGAGAGCTTTGTTCCATATTGGTGTCTTGTCCAAGTTGTGGTTTGTTGGCCAAAGTCAAGACCATTTCTTGTCCATCGACATTGATTACGAAGCTTTCCATGGTCAATGGGTCGCGCTTGACTGGGATCACTAAGTTTGTTGTGCCAAAGCCAAGGCTTAGTTGATTCAGAGGAAAAAGGTTAGATAATATATTGGATATATTGGCATGTATAAGATATATGTTTCGGACTTGGATGTCCCCCTACTGAATCTAGGAATTGGATTGGATCCAATTGATCTTAGAGATCTACCTAGTTAATTATCATACAATTTGTTGGCCAAAGTCAAGATTATGTGATATTTAACGGGATCTTAGCCCACTAGGAAACACGTTTTCCCGAGTACTCGACAGAGGGTTAGAGGCTCGCCGAAAAATAGTGGGAGGCAAGAATTGAATTTTCAATATTCGTTTAATTACTTGTCATACGCGCTCAAACAAATATCATTCGTCAAATAAATTAAATGTTAGTTGGACTAATATTTAAACGTTGTTTTAAAACAGTTGGACTGTATTCAAACAAATTAAAATTATAATTGATTAAATAGTTGGACTATAATAATCATTATAATAAATAATACCGAAAATCGTTGATTATATAGTTGGACTATTAAAATCAAGATAAAATTGAAAGATTGACATTTAAAACATAATCCTAGGGAAAATGTATTTAAATGGTTTAATTTTCAAATTGGGAATAAAATTTCAGGATGGTCCTGAAAACTAATAAGTTACTTTATTTGATAAAATAACATATTAGGCCTAAGCCAGGAGTTAAGCAAATAGTAGAGCATAATCTTTGGAAGATTTATGTGATGATAACTTTAGTGCTTAATCCATTTAGCTTGTCGCAGTAGACTCCTTAATTTCTTAATCAGAACTAAGGATTAGATCTTTAAAGTATGATACTGAAATTGAAGGATCTTCATAAATCTATACTTAGATTTTAGAAGTACTAAAATTGCAATAATAACTCTTAGAGAGTTAATAAATATTCTCAAGGAGACAAAATCAAACTTTGCAATAAGGCAAGTAGCGCAAGGCGCACCTTACGTCAATATTCTAGAAACCTGAGGCTTGGCCAAAGGCTACTGGAATGTGGAAAAGGGCAAAGGCAAAATCATTATAATCTTCTAGGAAGATAAATGACATATCCCAAAATGTCTGCCTAAATTGTGGCAAACGGGATCGCGGAAGCGTGACTGCCGTTTGAACAAAGCAGACATGAAGGAATTGAAGACGAGCAAGGCTCTGACTTCAAATATGTTTGTCATAAATATGTTCATTACTAGTATTGAAATTGGATTTTAAATACTTTTATGATACATATAAATATATGTACTGATGTTCAGAATCTGCTATGAGCATGATACTGACTTCAATTGAGATTTATCTGTGAATTGGAAACGGGACGAAAGTCGCTGTTTTAACCATAGATACCTAAGTTTAGGAACTACCATTCGGGTGTGTACTTAAATTAGGAAACAGTTATAATGTAACTAGTTTGACTAGATACATTATCTCTATATCAGTGTTTAACCCGCTGTGGGTGAACCTTTATATTCTAGAACACTAAAGTGTTTCATTATATAAAGATGATATTGAGATAAACACATTAAATGTGAATAACAACATTTATATTTTGAATATAAATATATCTCAAACGTATAACATGACAAACAAATAGCTCAAATTGATTTGATCAGTTGAAACATATTGTGGCATTGATGTCTGGGACACAATTAAACAAGAATCGTATATCCACACTTTTGAAGAGTGGGTACTAGGACTGATTTGATCATATTCAAATAAAGTCTACGAATCTAGTTCATTGGGCAAAGTGCCTAAGATACTATTTACTTGGTAAAAGTGCAAATGCCACCGATCTGTTAGCCCTAGTTCATAGTGAAGAAAGCGGGCCCATGTCTAGCTAGGCTAGATGTGGATATGAATATTTCGTGACCTTTACGGATGTGGCATCTCGTTATGGTTATTTGTTTCTTTTGAAACCCAAATCGGAAAATTTTAAAGTTTCGACACGAAATAGACAAACAGATCAGCTAAAGTATTAAATCGTCACGGTTAGACCATGATGAAAATACTTAAGCAATAAGTTTCTAATATACTTGAAAGAGTATAGTATTCTTTCAAATAAGGACTCCTCCCGGAACACGTCAATTTGACGGTGTGTCCGAACTGAGTAACCGAATTTCGTTGGACATGATAAGGTTAATCATGAGTCACTCTGAGCTACCATTTCCTTCAACGGATAATCATAAATAGTGTAGAACTTATTTTGAATAAGGTTCCATAAAAATCTGTTTGATAGATTTCATATTAGATATGAACAGGAAAGAAACTAGGTTTCTCAATCCTGATTATTTGGGATGCTAGGCATATGTTTGGATGATACCAAACTAAAACCCAAATTGGATAAGTGCCAATTGTAGGTTATCCTAGGGATACCAAAGTATAGTACTTATACAACTCACAAGAGAACAATTTAATTTTTGCTCACCATGCGGTTTTCCTGAGAGGAATACCGATATGCAGTGGAAAGTGAGAGGATAGTAAAACTCGATAAAATCGGAGTAATACTATTTCAGGCACCGAATCTTAATGGAACACAAATAGTTCATCAATGATGAAACTATACCAGTAATCTTCGAATACACAAGAACCACGTAAGTCGGAGAGAGTCAGAAACAACCTGGGGTATGGGTTTCTGATTTCACCTCATAAAGATGTTAATCTTATTGAGGAATACCAATTGACTACGTACGAGGAAGTGATACAAGGTATCGACTCCCAATTATGACAAAGTGTCATGAATTCGAAATGGATTCCATGTATATCAACCAAGTTTGGATACTAGTTGTTGTACCGCTAGGCATTGTGTCTATTGGTACTATATAAGTCTTCAAGGAAGACATACATGGAAGACAACATACCAACGTATAAAGCTAGGCTTTTAGCGGAAAGGTATCGTTATCAATATTATGTTGATTACGATTCAACCTTTTACTTGTTTCCACGGTGAATCCATTTGGATAATGCTTGCTGATACTGCATATTTCATTCATGAAATATGGCAGCTGTAATGCCAAAACCGCTTTCCTTAACGGAAACCCTTTGGAGGATGTTTACAACATCCTGTCGGTTTTGTCGTACCAAAATAGCAAACAAGGTTTGCAGGTTATTCGATCCATGTTTGGATTATAGCAAGCATTAGGTTCTTGGAATTACCGTTTTGATGTAATCATAATAGTTTATGATTTAATTCAAACGAAATTACTCTTGTGTATATAAGAGGGTTAGTGGGAGCACACTGACAATAAATGTCCTATAAATAATGATAATATGTCATTTCTTGGAAATGAAATTCCCATAATATAATCGGTGAAAGCTTGGCTTTCGAGAAAACTCTCCGAGAAATTGTACATTGAAAAATGTACGTGACCTGGTGTCTCATACGCTTTGAGCATATGAATTCACAAACAGGCCAATCCAAGTGATAGTCACTGGATTGATATTAAGAACATCCATTAGTATCTTAGAGAACTAAGGATGGTGTCTTATACTATGGAGATGGAGAACTTGAAGTGACTGGGATCACTGTAGCAAGTTTCATAAACCGATAAAGACGACTATAAGTCGCAAAACGGTACTATACGGTTTGAATAACAGAACAGTGAGATGGAAATCTTCCAAGCAAGATAATGTTACCGAATAAACAATAAATGCGAGTTATTGCTGCATTTGAGGCAGCAATAGAAGCCATTTGGGTCGATAATAAATCTAATTAGATTAGATATAGTTCTGTTAGTAGCTGAGCTAGGCTCTAGCACAGGCTAAAGAATTAATGGTCTCATCAACGATTCAGATGCATACTTCAATATTCATCTGATTCGTTCGGATCATACATCGTGGTGAAATGATGATCGAATAAATCGCATCAGATGATAATCATACAAATCTGCTGACGAAAGCCTTTTCTCAGCAGTTTGAGCCAACCGTACAGAGTTCGGGTTTTAGACACTCGAGTGACTGGCTATAGGCCAAGTGGGAGATTATTGGATAATTATGACCCATAGTGTCACTATTTGTACAGATCATGGTGTTGTTGTACAAATTAACTATGTGACAAAGGAGATTGCTCTCTTATCATTTGTGATTAGATCATCAAGATGTATAAATGATAGGAGGTCCTTATGATTTGTTCCTGGATTGAGAATGATATGAGACAGTATCAGTCCACGAAGGATAAATCATTAAATATCCCTAGTCAGAGTATTATCGAGATTGGACATCGATAAATGCGTAAAAGACTAGTATTACACTTGTACGTGTTGTGAGGGCACAACGTCATAGTTCTCATATATTTGGGTATATGATACTCATGCAAGTGTGATAGGAGGTTGTGTTTTACCGATGGTACGGGAAACAGCTTCGCTCTGGATAGACCCCCTCGGAATTCCATTGGTAGTATGACTATGTGTCTATGGAAGTCCGAAATCAGGGTTGGTGTATTTGGTCTTAACTTGAGACTTGCACCGCTAATACTTGCGACAATCAATATACTTTGGTTTTAGCGACGTGAATAGTGATTTCGCTAGGCATAATCATTTAATTACGTCGCAACGAAAAATTCGTTAATTTGGAATTAGCGAACCCGAGCCCGAGATTGTTTGCAAGCGCATTCGCATTTCGAATTCGAGTGCAGCACGCAAGTCAAATCAAGCGTCAAATCACTAGTCGCATCAAGCGTCAAATCATTAGTCACTTTGAGTGATGTGACAACTTGTCACTTGATTGATTGAGTGATGTGACTTGATGAAAGTTGATGGTGGAGTGTAATACACTCAAGTGTGATGGCATGATAGACATTTAATATATTTAAATGTTTGGTATTTGTTTTTTGATTTTGGAAATCAATTAATTGATTTTTTGAAAATCAAAAGTGGTATTAGATACACACTTTTTGACAACCATCACACAACTCACTCTCTCTCTTTCTCTCCCTCTCATTCACGCCCATTTGGGCATTTTCTTCACTGGTTTTTCTGGGCAAAATCGAAAGAAAGGGAAGCAAAAGTGTGATGTTTTTTGTGGCAAAAATATGAGCTAGCACTCCGAGAGACATGCGAAGGTGATAGGGAAGTCCACCCATGAGCTTGGAATCATTTTGCAAAGCTTGGAGCTTGATGGAGATGGATTGAAGCCGAAAATGGAGAGGGAACCGCAGCTCACTACTGAGCATGACAGAGGGCAGAAAATAAAGTTTTGTTGTCTACCGCGCCACTCAACCGATCGATGTGAGTATTCCACAACTTCGTCGTATATATTCACATGTAATTCTATGCTTGTTATTCGATCATCGAGACCGTAGAACTCCAACAAAGGCTACAAAAGAACTACAGCAGATCGGTGTGTATACATTCAGAGGTTTCCATATGGAAATTTTGTTGCTCTTCTACTGTATATAGATGACATGTTGATTGTTGGACAAGAAGCAGCGATGATCAGCCAGCTGAAGAAGGAACTCTCCAAGGCTTTCGACATGAAAGACTTAGGACCAACTCAACAGATTTTGGGAATGGAGATTGTTCGTGACAGACAGAACAAGAAGTTATGGCTTTCACGGGAGAGGTATATTGAACGGGTAATCAGAAAGTTTGATATACAGAAAGCCAAACCAGTCAGCGTTCCGCTAGCGCACCATTTCAAACTGAGCAAGAGTTCGTGCCCCTCATCCAAGAAAGAGATAGAGGAAATGTCGACAATACCATATTCTTCAGCTGTTGGAAGCGTAATGTATGCAATGGTATGTACCAGGCCAGATATTGCACAAGCAGTGGGTGTAGTTAGCCGATTTCTCTCTAACCCTGGAAAGCAACACTGGGAGGCAGTCAAATGGATTCTCAGGTACCTCAAGGGTACAATGAAGTTTCGTCTGTGTTACGGGGGAGCTGATCCGATCTCGGAAGGCTATACAGATTCAGATATGGCAGGAGATCTTGATGGTAGGAAATCTACATCAGGATTCATCTACACTTCTGATTAAATCGCCCAATAAAAACACAAGAGATATTGGTAACATGTGATGTGTAGTAAGATCATTTTTCAAAGAACTGATTTGCTCAAATTAAATTTGGACTAATGAACATTCGTTAGACTGGTCAATTCAGATATATGACCCTATAATGCCCAGTCTTTCTATTAGAAAAATGTAATAAAACTGGAGGAACTCATACGGCCGCGTTTGATTCATTCCACAACGATTCAATCTTCAAACAAATCTATATGGGAATCAGCACCAGTCAAAACAATCCTTTGTATATAATAAGCTTAATTAACAACTGCAAGTCCATATAACATTCTCTAATTAACAAGCTCATTTTCCTCTAAATTACTCTCTCAAAACACTTTGGATAATAGAGAAAAATATTGAGTGATAACATTTTGTTTTTCCATTTATTTTTAAGTTTTAAGAAATGGGTTTGTGTCACTTGAAAAATTTATTCACTGTTCTATTCATTTTATTCACTTTCTTGGCTTCTCATGATCAACAACTTGTAGCAGCAACAAGACCATTACTAGAAGGACAGGAATGGCTTAAGAAAGATTGGCTGCTAGTAATTCAGTCACTGCGGAGTCCGGTGCCTTCCTCCGGTAACAAGTGCTCTAACATTCCTGATCGGGGTGGTTCCGGAAATTGCTAGTCATTAACATAGCTCATTCACGAGTTCAAATCTTGGAAACAACCTCTCTCTTTGCACCATAAAACAGCCCACATCTGTCCTTTCTAGACCCTCGAGGCTCGTACAGTAGGTCATCCTTTTTTACAATTCTGATATAATTTTTTATTTATTATAATTTTTTTTGGGACACAGCCAATATTTCAACTAAATTCCGGTTGTGAAACAGTGATTGATGTGAATTCAAATCATGTAAATTCGTTTATTTTTTTTAAAAGAGAAGTTTTAAGTGTGTTGCATGTATAGAATAATTATGTACGGCTTGTTTATGGGCTTATCACTCTTCAGCGTCCCATATGAACAGAAGAAGCATCTTGTAATTTTTCACAGTTTGGTATCACCATTTCGCTCCATCTATACATCTCTCCAAAGTTTTTATTATATGTTTCAAGTGCTTGGTTACATTCTTAATGTTTTTTTATTGCATGTCTTAAATTTCAGGGATGATGCTTAAGTTTCTAATATTTCTCATTTTTACCAAAAGATATGAACAATTTTAGAAATTAAAAAGTCAAATTAATCTTTTAATAGTAATATTCGAATAGTAGAATTATATCGTCAGGGATGTATGTAATTAGCAAGTTAACAAAAAAAAATAATATCAAATTTCGAAGCTTAATATATTAGACATTTAGCGACGCCATATTATATGTTCGTTGCTAAAAGATAATGAGTTTTAGCGTCGCCTATTCTTATCGATACTGGATTATACAATTTCTTCGTCGTCTACTATAAGTTTTGACGATGACAAATGGACAACGCAAAAATATTCAATGTCGCCGATTATTTTTCGACGCTAAAATATTTCCTCAACCAGACTTTAACATCCATTTTCTTCGTCGCTTTCTTTCGACAGTAAAATATTCGTGTTGACTTTTACCTCGTTTAATATAGAGGTTTAACGATACTAAAAAACTGAATTTTTGTAGTGTTTTTGGAACTTAAAGATCACATTCTTCTTAAATTATAAGATAACGAGCAATATGTAGTTACAATTATTACAATTATTTCACGGTAATTGGGAAATCCAAATATTACAAATATTATAATTATCCTCGAGCAGACCCTGAAGGCCGAATCAGACCCACAGAGCAGACCTACGCACGAATCAGACCCTGAAGGCCGAATCAGACCCTGACGGCAGACCCTGATGGCGGACCCTGAGAGCGGAGGCTGAGAGCGGAGGCAGACGCTGAGAGCAGAGGCTGGCGAGCAGAGGTAGAGGCTGATGAGCAGAGGCAGAGGCTGATGAGCAGAGGCTGATGAGCGGAGGCAGAGGCTGATGAGCAGAGGCAGAGGCTGATGAGCAGACCCTCACGAGCGGAGGCTGACAGAAAGAGTTAGACCCTGAAATTGATGAAGTTCTTCACTTTCCCAAGGCTGGTTGATGTCAACAATATCCTTAAAACAGATTTGTCCCCTACCGTAGGTGCAGTAGAACGTGAGACGATTGTTTCCCAGGATACAACGGAAAACGTACGAGTAAGGGCACCACCGAACTCGTATCCAACGAACCACAAAAGTATTTGAACTCTCCCTTAACAAAACAAAGAAAAATGAGCTGTTGTGTGTGATATTTTATTCTCTGTGTTGTAAACAAAAACTGAGTATTGTTTATATAGGAAAACGAAAAACACAGCTCATTTAAAGGAAATTAACATGCCAATTATATCTCATAAATGGGAGGCCTTTCACTTGTTGTACCACCAAGCTAATTAAATTAGCTGTTATGGAAATTCAACTTTTGTAACCACCAAGCTAATTAAATTAGCTGTTATGGAAATTCAAAAAGGCTTGGAAAATTGAAGAGAGTAGTAAAAATTTGGCTGGGCCGGGCCCGCACAATTTGGTCCGACATTCGTGTACGCAGGACACGCGGGTGCACACAAGCCAAGTCTGTTTGGATTTTGATTTGCACCCCCCCTGCGCGCACGTAGAGAGAGCCTATATCCTTATAACTCTTACCCATCTACTTATGAGCAATCATATATAAACACAATTTTCCCTCTATAGCTTTCCCATATGGGACAAGCTAACTTCTCTTTATTTTCCAACACCAATGGATGAACTTTGAGCAACAATTTCTCATTCACCCAAGCATCATTTTAAGCATATGAATATACCATTTCGAAGTACTCACGGAGGAGTATCTGAATCATTCAATAACAACCACTAACACGAAGTGGACCATACTTAAAATTGAGCCTCAAAATGCTTACTCATAAGCATTTTTCCAACACAATATATCTGTAATCTTATGAGATGAAAAATTAAAATGTCTGATTAGAAGATTAATTAAAAAGCAAAAAGGAAATTAGAAAAGGTAAAATAGGTTAAATAAGTTAGGTGAAGCTCGAGCCTTTAATTTGTCAACTAATAAAATAGAAAAGGTCCAAGTCAAAATATATAACTATGCTTATACGTGTTGAGTTTTAAAAAATATATATACATATATTTTGGCAATGACATGCAAGTGAAGATGCTTTATTAAGAAGGGATTTTCAAATTTGATTCTAATTTTGCATATATTTATTAATTGTTTGTTTTGATTCAGTACAATATATGTATGTAATTGCAAACTTTTTGAAAGGGCTTAATATATTAATTAATATTAGGGAAAACCAGTTTTTCAAAGACTTTAGAGCAAATATAGCCACGTTATCAATTATTGAAAGAGTGAACATATTTTTTTGGGTTTGGGTTTAGGTCGAGCTTCATGTATATAGTTGATTGGAAAAATATCATACATAACTTGAAACTAGTTACAAGAATATAAATATAAATTTGGGGCAATCATAATTCTTAAGTTAGTTTTCAAATATAATTAGGCGTGTGTATGGTATCAAAGGTAAACTCATAAATGAGTACTTACATTATTTTTTCACTTGACAAGAACAAGTCATAAAGGTTAGTCTACATGTAATTAGACATGTACATGGTTAAGATTTCAAATCGTAACCGAACCATAACCAAATCGTTGACTAATAGGATTGTAAACCGCAATCGAATCGGATAGGTTCGGTTCAGTTACGGTTGAGGTTAGTATACTTTCCAATCGATGGTTGAACCAGATTTATGGTTCAACCGTAACAAATCCGATTCAACCGAATTTTTTTACGGTTCAACTGTATTTTTAATTATATATAATATTTTTTTAAAAAAATAAATAAAAATAAGGTTCAACCGTAACCATACGATTCATTTACGGTTAAAGTTTACGATTTCGGCTTTGGATGAACCGTAACCGAACAGTAGAATCGAATCGTATTTCTACTGTTCGGCCAAAACTTGTAATATCCTGAGTTTTTTTGGAACAATGTTGGAAGGTTTCCGAATTAAAATTAAGAATTTGAACGAGATGTTATTCAAAAATAAGAGTTTATGTATTGGAAAATAGATTGGAACATTTTAAAGTGAAGCTTCGTCGCGTTGGAAACCATTGTTTCGAGAACCAGTTACGCGATTTCTATTTATATCGTTATACTCGTAAATGTTTCTTTTTTCGGCTTTAAATGTAGCAAATGAACTTTGATTGAGCTAATTCTTAAACCATCAGACTTATTTTTCTGAGATAAACAACTTTTGTGTTGAATATTTTTCGAAATTTGCATCAGAAGAGCTTTAAATTTGTGAATTTTCGAGAAAGCCTCATGATAGGGGCCTGATTATAATTTCACGAGGGTTTAAACGTAAATTTCAGAAACTTCTCTATAAATACCCTATAATTTCTGGTTATTGCGAAAATGGCAAAAGATCACAAAATCCCCCACACGCCCCCCATCACCAAAACGTCGTCATCTTCTTTGCTGGTCACGCCGACGGCCTGTCGGCCACCACCGGCCAGCGCGACCAGCCATGGGGGTGCGCCGCCCACCCCTCCGCCTTGTGGTGGCCGACGACAGCCTCCAAGACGCCGGCAATGGCGAGGATGAGAGGAGATATGAGGGAGTTTGGGTTTCTCGATCCCTGGTCGCTTCATTTCATGGCCCAAGCCACTAGCCGAACTAAATCTCTCAGAGAGTACTATAAGGTAGCGGTGGCGGTTTTGCGGAATGGTGCTTGGTTTCTCGTGAATCAAGAGAGAAAAATTCAGATAAATAGTGATATATGGTGAATAGTACCTCTGATCAAAAATTTTTCGATTCCAGTGTGTTTGTGGGATCGTTTGGAGTCCGTATATGCCCTCAGAATCTCGGTCAGACCTCCCAGTAAAAACTCGCTAATTTCAATTTTATCGTTAAATGTTCAGATGTTTCCAGTAGCTTCGTAGAGTATCGTAATGATATAAATTGAATTGTTTGTGTATGAGCATATTGAATATGTGTATTTGGTAAAATTTGAGTGAAAATGAAACGAGTTAGATCGATGCGATAAATATGTAAGTTTTTGGTAAAAGTGGATTTTCCGTATATTAATGTGTTTTTAATCGTAGTGATATATATGAGTCGTATATGATGATATGATAGTGTTTGGACAAATTCGGCATGTTCGGAGGGTTCGAGACCATTCCATAGCGTTTGCAGAAACTTTTTCGGAAGATTTCCTAAGAATACATTAATTGAGGATTCAAGTTATCTAGTGGCCTGAATTAGTTTGTAATGGTGTTTTAAGAATAATATAACTGAAATAATTAAAATCGGACTTTATTTGGTTGTCCCGGAAAGATCCAAATTTTTTTCTTAGTTAAATCGACAATTCCGTATATTATGATTTTGACGGTGTTTCGCCATTTGTTTTGGTAGACTTGACTAGGACCTGGAGTGCTCGCAAAGCTAGGTAAGTAACTCATGCGATGAGTTCTCAAATTGTTCATTTCATGTTATATATATATATAAAGACGATTTAAAGGTTTATGATAGTTAAAAGATGGATTTGAGAAAGGACTTCGAGATCATGAACAGTTAAGTTAGTCGATCATCACATGTATGACCTTTGTTATTTCTATGATATAAAGTGAGATGTTTGACGATCTTAATATACTTATGTATTAATGTGTTTTAAATTGAAATGTTTGAGGATAATACTATGATATGATGTGAAAGGTTTGATGAGTTTGATGGTTACATGATGTATTGATGCATGTAAGTGTATGGACACGTAATAGATTGTATATGTACGTGATGATAAACTATAAATAATTTAAGTACACATGATCGGTAAATGGAATAAATTTATTATCGATTCATACATGCGATTTTTGTATAGAGATTGGGATGGTTAAGTGAGATAAGGAATATTTATAAGCTAAGTTCTATCCGAACGAATATGTTTATTTGGTAAAGATATTATATTAAATATTTCTAGATAGAAATTCTGAAAATGAATACGATTGATCGATAAATGAAGTGATAGGAGGTCCTTATGATTTGTTCGAGGAGTTCAAAATAGAAAATGGAGGAGCAGCCCATTGCTCATTGCCGTGAGCTGCTACAAGGCAGAAAATTTATTTTTGTTCGTCGCGCGTCGTCACTCAACGATCGATTAAGTATTCCGCAACTTCTTCGATTTGTATTCGCATATATTTCATGCTTATTATTGATCTTGGGAGCTTAATAGAAACCAACAATGGTATCTAGAGCAAGGTTTAAGCATGAAAAAGTTTAGGGCTTAAAATTTGGGTAATTTGTATTTGAGCATGATTTGAATGAATTGGATGTTTGAGTATGATTAATACATGTTTAATTGAATATTGATTGGATCAATTTCATGAATTTGTGTTTGGAACATTTTTCCCCAAATTGAGTAGGCTTGGCCGAATGAGAAGTGCCCTATTTAATCTTGGATTTTTTGATTTTTGATTCATTGGATGAGTTAGAATCATTCGGGAATGTGATTTAATGTCGATTGTGGAATTAATTGGATTGAATTCGAATTGGACACAAATCCCCTCCCTTGGCCGAGACATATATAGCATGAAATGGGTTTGATTTTTGTTAAAATGTGTTTGACATGTTTTAATGTTAATGGCATGATTAATTAGTACTAATTTGGTGTTTTGGAAATATTGATTTGGGTGATTAATTATGTTAATACACTTTAGTTTAATTAAACATTAAATTTGGAATTTTTGTGTTTGGTTAAATGGGCTTAAAATTGGATTTGGGCCTTTAAAGTTGTTAATGGGCTTGTTGGGTTTTGTTGAACAAAGTTGGGTTTAGGAAAAATTGGTTGGATCCAATTGGGCCCAAAACCGCATCCATAAAGCCCAAATGCGACTTAATGGACCTTTAAAGTTTAATTGGGCCTAAATTTATTTCTGGGCTTATGGGGTAATTCCCGGATTGGATTTTGGTTATTCGGTTTGACCCGAGTTGACCAAAAATCCACGCCTTAAGAAATTAATTAAAAGCCCATTGGACTTTAATTAAATTGACGTTGGACGTTAATCGGGCTTTGAGACCCATAGCGATTAAATTTGGAATTTAAGTCGTATAGGTTCGTTAATAAAGTGTAATGTTTAATTTGGAATTAAATAAGCGAATTAGAATTGAATGCATATTAAATTGGATTTAATGATGTAGTTTAATTTAATTCGAGAATTCGTACTTTGAGTACTTATTCGCAAAACGAGTTTGATTTGAACATTGGATGATCACTAATTATCAGATTAATTAATTTGATTAGATTGATTGATAACATGCTTGTGTGAATACATGGCTGCGATGCATGAATAATGTATATTGGATGGATATTAGATGGGTGGGACAATTTTAGAAATTGTTGTAATAAATTCGATTTATTAATTGGACCTGCGTGTCCAGCCTTATACCTTCATATTCTTTGTATTCTCTTCTCACCTATTCCCCTCAATGTAAATGAGGTTTCTTTAGAAGTGTAGTGAAACGGGTAGAAGTAAATACTTGTGCTAGCGAGAGAAAGAAAGGGAGAGATTTGATCTAGGATCAATGTGTAAAGTATCCATCCGCATATCATTATTATTTATTTATACGCGTTTTATTATGTGTTTAGAATGCATGTTTAAGGGTGTATGATGATGAGACCTTAACAAAGATAATAAATTGGTTGCCAATTTGCACTCGAAAAACCCTCGCAAAATATTAAGCGTTTTTCCTTCCATTGAGTGATTCTCACTCAAGATCTGAGACTGGCATTGGCTTGTTGGCCAAAGTCAAGGCCTTTGTCCGTCGAGGATGTGTTTGAATCACGAGAGCTTTGTTCCATATTGGTGTCTTGTCCAAGTTGTGGTTTGTTGGCCAAAGTCAAGACCACTTCTTGTCCATCGACATTGATTACGAAGCTTTCCATGGTCAATGGGTCGCGCTTAACTGGGATCACTAAGTTTGTTGTGCCAAAGCCAAGACTTAGTTGATTCAGAGGAAATAGGTTAGGTAATACATTGGATGTATTGGCATATATAAGATATATGTTTCGGACTTGGATGTCCCCCTATCGGATCTAGGAATTTGATTGGATCCAATCGATCTTAGAGATATACCTAGTTAATTATCATACAATTTGTTGGCCAAAGTCAAGATTGTGTGATATTTAACGGGATCCTAGCCCACTAGGAAACACGGTTTCCCGAGTACTCGACAGAGGGTTAGAGGCTCGCCGAAAAATAGTGGGTGGCAAGAATTGAATTTGCAATACTCGTTTAATTACTTGCCATACGCGCTCAAACAAATATCATTCGTCATATAAATTAAATGTTAGTTGGACTAATATTTAATCGTTGTTTTAATTAATAGTTGGACTATATTCAAACAATTCATTTATAGTTGATTTTATAATTGGATTATAGTAATCAATATAATTGATTTTAATCTATTAAATTATAGTTGATTAAATAGTTGGACTATTGTAATCATTATAATAAATAGTACCTAAATCTTTGATTAAATAGTTGGACTATTAGAATCAAGATAAAATTGA
Organism: Zanthoxylum bungeanum; assembly: GCA_019454045.1. Taxonomy (NCBI): domain Eukaryota; kingdom Viridiplantae; phylum Streptophyta; class Magnoliopsida; order Sapindales; family Rutaceae; genus Zanthoxylum; species Zanthoxylum bungeanum. The sequence goes on along the minus strand of SKCR01039623.1, from coordinate 11,552 downwards.
AAGATTGACGTTTAATACATAATCCTAGGGAAAATATATTTAAATGGTTTAATTTTCAAATTGGGAATAATTTCATGATGGTCCTGGAAAAACTAATAAGTTACTTTATTTGATAAAATAACATATTATGCCTAAGCCCGGAGTTAAGCAAATAGTAGAGCATACTATTTGGAAAATTTATGTAATGACAACTTTGGTGCTTAATCTATTATATTTACCGCAGTAGACTCCTTAATTTCTGAATCAGAACTAAGGATTAGATCCTTAAAGTATGATACTGAAATTGAAGGATCTTCGTAAATCTATACTTAGATTTTAGAAGTACTAAATTGCAATTAATAACTCTTGGAGAGTTAATGACTATTCTCAAGGAGATAAAGTCAAAGTTTGCAATTAGGCAAGTAGCGCAAGGCGCACCTTATTTCGATATTCTAGAAACCTGAGGCTTGGCCAAAGGCTTCTGGAATGTTGAAAAAGGGCAAAGGCAAAATCATTATGATCTTCTAGGAAGATAAAGGACATATCATAAAATGTCTGCTAAATGTGGCAAACGGGATCGCGGAAGCGTGACTGCCGTTTGGACAAAGCAGACATGAAGGAATTGAAGACGAGCAAGGCTTTGACTTCAAATATGTTTGTCAAAATTATGTTCACTACTAGTATTAAAATTAGATTTTAAATACTAAGTGTGGTACATAAATATATTGATGTTCAGAATCTGTTTTGAACAGGATACTGACTTCAATAGAGATTTATCTGCGAATTGAAAACGGGACGAATGTCGCTGTTTTAGCCGCAGGTACCTAAGTTTAGGAACTACCTTCGTGTGTGTACTTAAATTAGGAAACTGTTATGATGTAACTAGTTTGACCAGAAACATTATCTCTATATCAGTGTTTGACCCGCTGCGAGTGAACCTTTATATTCTAGAACACTAAAGTGTTTTATTATATAAAGATGATATTGAGATAAACACATTAGATGTGAATAACATCATTTATATTTTGAATATAAATAAATCTCAAGCATAAACATGACAAATAAACAGCTCAAACTGATTTGATCAAGAGAAACTAATTGTGGCATTGTTGTCTGGGACACAATTAAACAAGACTCGTATATCCACACTTTTGAAGAGTGGATACTAGGACTGATTTGATTCCAGTCAAATAAAGTCTACGAATCTAGTTTATTGGGCAATGTGCCTATAATACCTTTACTTGGTAAAAGTGTATAAGCCACCTATATGTTAGCCCTAGTTCATAATGAAGCAAGTGGGCCCATGTCTAGCTAGGCTAGATGTGGATATGAATATTTCGTGACCTTTAAGGATGTGGCATCGCGTTATGGTTATGTGTTTCTTTTGAAACACAAATCAGAAACTTTTAAAGTTTCGACACGAAATAGACAAACAGATCGGCTAAAGTATTAAACCGTCACGGTTAGACCGTAATGGAAAATACTTAAGCAATACGTTTCTAATATACTTGAAAGAGTAAAATATTCTTTCAAATGAGGACTCCTCTAGGAACACGTCAGTTTGACAGTGTGTCCGAACATGATTAACCGAATTTTGTTGGACATGATAAGGTTAATCATGAGTCGCTCTGAGCTACCATTTCCTTCAACGGATAAGCTTTAAACAGTGCAAGAACTTATTTTGAATAAGGTTCCATAAAAATCTGTTTGACAGATTTCATATTAGATATGAACGGGAAAGAAACCGAGTCTCTCATTCCTGAAGATTTGGGTATGCAAGGCATATGTTTGGATGATACCAAACTAAAACTCAAATCGGATAAGTGCCAATTGTAGATTATCCTAGGGATACCATAGTATAGTACTTATACATCTCACATGAGAACAATTAGATTGTTGCTCACCATGCGGTTTTCCTGAGAAGAATACCGATATGCAGTCGTAAGTGGGAGGATAGTAAAACTCGATAAAAATCGGAGTAATACTGTTCAAGGCACCGAGTCCTTAATGGAACATAAATAGTTCATCAATGATGAAACTATACCATTAATCTTCGAATACACAAGAACCGCGTAAGTCGGAGAGAGTCAGAAAATAACCTGGGGTATGGGTTTCTGATCTCACCTCGTAAAGATGTCTATCTTTTGAGGTATACCAACTGACTACGTATAAGGAAGTGATACAAGGTATCAACTCCCAATTATGACAAAGTGTCATGAATCCGAAATGGATTCCATGTATATCAACATGTTTAGAACTAGTTGATGTACCGCAAGGCATTGTGCATATTGGTACTTATAAGTCTTCAAGGAAGACGTACATGGATGACAACATACCAACGTTCTAAGCTAGGCTTTTAGCGGAAAGGTATCGTTATCAACATTGTGTTGATTACGATTCAACCTTTTACCTGTTGCCACAGTAAATCCATTTGGATAATGCTTGCTGAAGCTGCATGTTTCATGTGTGAAATATGTCAACTTTACGGGAAAATCGCTTTCTAAAAAGGAAACCTTTTAGAGGATGTTTACAACATCCTGTCGGTTTTGTCGTACCATAACAAGCAAACAAGGTTTGCAGGTTATTCGATCCATGTTGTAGATTGAAGCAGGCATAGGTTCTTGGAATTATCGTTTTGATGTAATCATAATGGTTTATGATTTAATTCAAAACGAAATGATTCTTGTGTATATAATGGGTTAGTGGGAGCTCACTGACAGTAGCTGTCCTATAAATAATGATAATATGTCATTTCTTGGAAATGATATTCCCATATAATAAAAGGTGAAAGCTGGCTTTTGATGAAATTCTCGAGAAATTGTACATTGAAAAATGAACAAGACCTAGTGTCTTATACGCTTTGAGCATATGTATTCACAAACATGGCAATCCAAGTGATAGTCACTGGATTGATGTTAAGAACATCCGTTAGTATCTTAGAGAACTAATGATGCTGTCTTAATTTGTGGAGAAGGAGAACTTGAAGTGACTGGGATCACTACTGCAAGTTTCATACACCGATAAAAACGACTATAAGTCACAAACGGTACTATACAGTTTGAATGACGGAACAGTGAGCTGGAAATCTTCCAAGCAAGATATTGTTACCGTATAAACAACAAATGCGGGTTATTGCTGCAGCTGAAGCAGCAATAGAAGCCTTCTGGGTCGATAAATAAATCTAATTAGATTAGATATAATTCTGTTAGCAACTGAGCTAGGCGTCAGCACAAGCTAAAGAATTAATGGTCTCATCAACGATCCAGATACATATTTCGATATTCATCTGATTCGTACGAATCATACATCGTGGCGATGTGATGATCGTATAAATCGCATCAGACGATAATCATGCAAATCCGCTGACGAAAGCATTTTCTCAGCAATTTGGGCCAACCGTACATAGTTCGGGTGTAAGACACTCGAGTGACTGGCTATAGGCCAAGTTGGAGATTGTTGGACAATTATGACCCATAGCGTCACTATTTGTACAGATCATGATGTTGTTGTACAAATTAACTATGTGACAAAGGAGATTGCACTCTTATCATTTGTGATTAGATCACCTAGATGTATAAATAATATGAGGTCTTATGATTTGTTCCTGGATTGAGAATGATATGAGACAGTATCAGTCCACGAAGGATAAATCATTAAATATCCCTAGTCAGAGCATTGTCGAGATTGGACATCGATAAATGCGTAAAAGACTAGTATTACACTTGTGCGCGTTGTGAGGGCACAACAACATAGTTCTCATATATTTGGGTATATGATACTCATGCAAGTGTAATAGGAGGTGGTTGTTTTACCGATGGTACGGGAAACAGTTCGCTCTGGATAGACCCCATCGGAATTCCATTAGTAGTATGACTATGTGTCTATGGAAGTCCGAAATCAGGGTAGGTGTATTTGGTCTTAACCTGAGACTTGCACCGCTAATACTTGCGACAATCAATATACTTTGGTTGCGGCCGTCCAGGGCTTTAACATGTTCTGTGTACGCTAATGCTGGGTATATTGAGAATCGTAGTGTGTTGGGTGTGATGTCAAGATGGAAGTGTCACTCCAGTCATATGGAGATGATGGTCACGTAAGATACGAGACTGGTTCTCTTAAATGCTACAACTATCGGGATAAAATGACAAGGTCAGGTTTATCCGATTATAGAGACTAGTCACCAGACATCCGACATGTGCTTCGTACGGGGCAGACACAATTCCAGCCCCAGGCCTAGCACGTGATCATCTGATACTGGACAGAAATACGCAATACTACGTATACTACGCCTGATATAGATCCTTTATTCCTGTAAGGATATTTCCGGAGAATTGGGTAGGCATGACGCTTTGCTAGAGGCCAACCTTGTCTTGTAAATCGGTATAAACGTAGTTCGAGGTACTTACGTGTTCGGATAGTCCGACGACCGAATTTACTACCAACATATCCGGGGATCTCATGGGTCGCTTCCCAAAGATTCACCGATGACGTATGACTCGCACTCTAAATTAATCTAGGATTAATTAAATGAGAGAGAAAATTAATCTAAGATTAATTTCAGAGATATTTTATCTAGGATAAAATATCATTAAAAGAGAGATAACAGTTAATTTGGAATTAATCGAGAAATTAATATATTTGATTATTAAACGAAATTAGATTTCGACGCGGAATTAAAATTGGATTTTAATTCGAGCGAACGAATTAATTTAGATTAATTCGTAGCGACGTGAATAGTGATTTCGCTAGGCGTAATCATTTAATTACGATGCAACGGAAAATTCATTAATTTGGAATTAGCAAACCTGAGCCCGGGATTATTTGCAAGCGCATTCGCATTTCGAATTCGAGTACGGCACGCAAGTCAAATCAAGCATCAAATCATTAGTCGCATCAAGCGTCAAATCACTTGTCACTTTGAGTGATGTGACTTGACAACTTGTGATTGATGTGATTGAGTGATGGAGTGGTTGGAGCCTTTATTGGTTTTGACTTTTGGAGGGAAAAATTGTGTATATGATTTATGGAAAATCATTTACCAATTTAATGTAACAATTACCTCTCTATCTCTCTCTTTGATTTCTCTCTCTCTCTTCGCCCATTTGAGGGCTGTTTTGCTTCTGTTCTTTGCAGTGAACTGCCGTGGAAATGGAGGAAAATGGGAAGCTTAGAGTGAGATTTTGTGGCAAATTCACAAGTGCTAGCACACTTACGAGACATGCGAAGGTGATATGAAAGTCCACCAATGAGCCGGGAATCATTTCACGAAGCTTGGAGCTTGACGAAGTTGATCCACGAAGCCAAAACAATGGGCTGTTGAACCTCACTGCCGTGAGCTGTGAAAGAGAGCAAGAAAAGTTTTGTTCGTCTCCGTGTCGCTCAACCGATCGATGTGAGTATTCCGCAACTTCTTCGATTTGTATTCGCACATATTTCATGCTTATTATTGATCTTGGGACCTTAATAGAAACCAACATTACCTACATAACGTGAGAAACTTTCTAGCTTCTCAACACAACCTGAGTCTGTTACTCGTCGTCTTGGAATGAGTTATCGATCCCTTAGCCTTTCTATACGGTAATGCATCAGTGCTGCAATGACCAAACCTAATGATGATGCTACCAGGATCTGTGTTAGTGTGGGTTTGCTGTAATTATCTGAGAACGATTTGAAAGATATAGAAACCATAAAGTTTTGTAAATTGTTATTTGTTTTGATGAAGGATGAATGAATATATAATTTGAATCCTGAGTGTACTACGAACTCCTACATGTCAGGTTATGTCATTTGATTTACAAGGTGAGGTTGGTGTAGAAATCTCGACCAATAGCTATATACTTTGGGGACATAGTTTAGTGTGTGATTATGGACGTTTTATATAAATATAGAGTTCACTCCTTCTTGCGAGAAGTAGATGAGTATCTTCTTTATGGATTGATTTGGTACTTGAAAGTATATGAGAATCAATCCATAAAGAAGATATTATCTACTTCTCGCAAGAATGAGTGAACTCTATATTTATATAAAACGTCCATAATCACACACTAAACTATGTCCTCAAGTATGTAGCTATTGGTCGAGATTTCTACACTAACCTCACCTTGTAAATCAAAGGACATAACCTGCCATGTTTAGTGTGTGATTGTGGACGTTTTATATAAATATAGAGTTCACTCCTTCTTGCGATAAGTAGATGAGTATCTTCTTTATGGATTGATTCGGTACTTGAACAATTAGAGCGCTCAAGTCTTTCTATTACGAATAGAAATATTAATATTCATTATAGTTATGAATGAATGGTTCATTAGAGAATCAATAATACTTAAGGTAACAATAATTAGAGAGGTATAACAGACATTTTGACTAGGCTCTAATTATGAGATACTCGTGAAGGGCCAATCCGTATGTAATGATTATATCGATGGACACCGACGTAGTTCGACTTATATAATATATCTACAGCGACGAGAGTGAAAAATTAGGTTTTTAGTTGAATAATCTAAAGTTAATAATTCAGAATATTTAACTAAAGAGTTTAATTAATATTTCAGGATTATTGGAGCTCGAAACTATAGGTCAATTTGGTCCCCGTGCTAGCTTGATATACTGCAGCAAATTAGATATAATGAGATAGTTCAATTATAAACTCACATGTATTACAATTATTAATATGATTAATAATTAATGTCACACTTGAAATTTTATATTAATTTTAATATAAAATTATATTAACACACTATTGGCCAAACCACCTGTCTATTGGATCCAATGTGAATAAGATCGCTTAGCCATTTCCATTTCGGGTTAAGAAGACTTGAAAACATATTTTTCATCTCTTCAAGAACACGATGCATTATAAGGTGTGAAGTGAGAGAGAAGGGAGCAGTTAGTGGCCGGTAAGGGAAAGAGAATTTTGATTTACTTAAGAGGTATAAGTTTACGTTAAATTTGATATATTGATATTGGTTTTGATAAATATCAATAAAATAAATTGTTTCAAGACTACCCCTTAATGGAATTGACTTGAACAGCTCAAATCCCGTCAGAACGGATATGTACCCACCAATTCGACATTCATCCTACAATATGGGGTCACAAAGCAAAGATAAATGATTTTATCCCTTACAATGACCATTTTAATATGCCGTTAAAACTTGACCGTTTTTTGTTTGATTAATCAATTGATTTTCGAATAATCAAAAATTATCGGATTTTAATTTTAAATTTTTCATTTTTTTTATTGATGATTTTCAGTGAAAAGAGAAGAAATTTGTTTAAAAATGAGTGAGAATTATAAAGTCCAGCAGCCAGCTTTCCTGCATGAACCATGCATCCAGCAAGCTAGAAGCAACAAACAACTTTCGGTGGAGATTTCTTAATTTCCAAATGCCATGAATTTACCATAAATCAATGAGTGATTTGTGGTATAAACAGTGTAGCTTTTTTGGCTATAAATACAGGCCTCCCAGTAAGCTTAAATGTATCCCAAAGAGTGTAAACATAGAGAGAGTGAGAGGTTTTTTTTGTAAGTTTCAAGTGTAAACTTTGTGTATTCTATTCTTGTATAGTAATAGATATTTATTCGGTTTTTCCTCAAATCTTCTCTAAAGTGATCGGTGAATCACAACAAGTGGTATCATGAGCTTCGGTTGTTCTTTGAGGTCGTAAAACCGTGTAACAGAGCCTCCGTTTGGAAAACTGGTTTCGACGAAAGTTGTCAAAAATCCAATTTGAGGGTACCATCAGCTAGTTCACGGAGAGACGAGCACGGTGGTATTTTTCGGTGACCGAATCGGCGTCTAGAGACTCTACACGCGCCGATCAGTGCACTTCATACGCGCCCTCACGCGCTCCACGCGCTGTTGCAAGGTTGAAGACGATTACGTGGCTGCCACGTCATCCGCCACATCATCAGCCACGTCAGCTGCCACGTGTCCGCCATGTCATCTGTCACGTCAACTGCCACGTGTCCGCCACATCATCACAACCGGTCCCACTTGCCACGTCAGCACTGCCACGTTAGCGCCACGTCAGCAGCCTGGTAAATTTCATTTAGCCCATTGAAGTTTTGAAATTTACAGTTTTACCCCAGAACTTTTAGGAATTTACAAATCAGCCCATGTGTCGGATTTAGACCAACAAAGTGTCTATTCCACCATTTTCTACCATTCCGGACTCAACGGTGACCTCGGATTTGTGAAATTCAACCCTGATTTTAGTGTATTTTCATTCTGGTGCAATGATTAAACTGGATGTAACTAATTACTCCCTCTAGAGACCTCAGATGATAGATTTTTGCATTGTAAAGATCTTTTTGATGTCATCGAGTTGAAGGGAGTGAAACCTGAGTCTGTTAAGGAGTATGACTGGAATAAACTCTGTAGGGGTGTTTAGGGGCTAAATCCGGTAACGCAGCGGAGCGGAAGCGGTGGAAAATCAGATTTTCCGATTTCAAAAATTTTTCTCAGATTAATTAAATAAACATATTTATTTAATTATCCAATAATCAAATTATGAAATAAAATTCAATAAATCATATTTAAGTGAATTTACCGATTTGCCCTTACACTTGGTATTTTGTCCATTTTAGTCTGAAATTGATCAAATCAATTTTGAATGATTCTAAATCATTTCTAAGATGATCTTAGCATGTTCAAAATATCAAAACACCAAAAGCAACAAAATCCCCAAAATTCATCCATTTAGCCGAGAGCCTCACAAGGGTGCCAAATTGTGCACTTTGTCATTTCATGCTTCAAAACACATCAAGATGTAATCCAATCAACATGAAACTTTATATGCATCATATACACATCCTTATACACAACATAAATGAAAAGCCCCAAATTTGGATGAGGTCTTAAACCCTAATTTTTCAAATTCTTCAAAATGAACAAATTAGACCAAATAGTTTAAATCAATTACTTTAATCATCATTCTTCCATCCAATCAAAGTCTCAACACAATGAAACAACTCAAGATCAAATCTAGGTCATCTAAGAGTGAGTCAACAACTCTAGATTAGCAACAAGGTTTCCAAAACCATAAAAGAATACTTATAACTACAATAGTCATAAGCTTCCTTCATCATACATGCTCAATACTTTTAACAAAACTTCCATCATAAAAAAACAAAGAATAAAGAAAGAATAACATAAGAACATCACAAGATGTAGCCTAGATCCTTAGGAACAATTTCCTTTCTAATAGTAAGTTGAGAATACTTACTAAAACCAAGCTTTTTCCTTTGTTTTTCTTTCTTTCACTCTAGCTTCTTTTGCTATCTTTAATGGAGTTTTGTGTGAAAAGTGTATTAGGTTAGAAATGAAATGAAATGAAAAAACAATATATACTTGTTTGGAAAAGCCCTTGGCCGAAAATGGTAAGGCTAATACAAAAATATTAATTTCAATTTCATTTAATCAACTTGACATAAATATCTAAAACACTTTATTGATATTTATATTAAGTCAACAAAGGCAACTTAATCATTTTAAATCAAATATCCAAAGTTAAGATATTTATATTTTAATTAATTTAATCATTTAACAATTAAATAATTAATTAATTAATTAAATACAAATATATTAAATATATATATTATATTTACATTAAATATCAAATACATATATTCATTTAGGATATTAGTCAAATATCTCAATTTGACTATTAATTAATGTTTATTTAAATTAATCAAGTATTAAATGTAAATACACAATAATTAAGTAAATGACTATCAGGTCCCTTTAGCATTTATCTTGCGTTTAACCTTTAAACGACTTTATAAATAATCAATATTATTTATAAATGTTGCTCTAGTGTTCTACGAGTATGTTTCATTATTGAGACTTTCTAGATTCAGGTATATCCGTCACGAAATCCAATTTCGTGTCCATAATTTATCCACCCGTAAATTATGACGATCACGGATAATCTCGCTGAATCATACAGGTCGAGGTCATGGAAAATGTATAATTCCTCCGTCACAGGTATCCGGATAAATCCCAGAGATATAGATGTAAACGTCAAATCTCTACGGGGATTATCCAGTCGACTATTCTATTAGCAATCTCTAAAAGAATGTTTAGAACTAGCTTCTAAACTTTACCACGGGCCTATGGTTTTATCTGATTGCTAATCATATGGACTACCTATGCTCTGGTACACAGAATTGACGGATCCTATCTTGATACATATATGACACCCTGATGATCTATCTACACCCAACGAACAGGCGGAGGTCTGATTTAAATAGATCGGTGACGTGACTGCCATCTAAGTGTAGAAGATGTCTCATGTGCCCACAATGGCATCTCAAGTCTAAGAATCACAAGTGCTACCCAACCTTGAAGATTCTTATTGACGTTGTTGTACCATCCATTAAGAATCTTCGGTGAGTCGTTCAGTGTTTATCCGCTATAAACACCCACACGTCTATACTAGTCTCCAAGACTAATGGTTCATTGAGAAACCATTGGAATCATATATTACAGTATACGACATGTACCGGTCTCAACGGGTTTACTTTACTGACCAAGTAGTGTAAACCTTGACTAGGAACTGTCTGAGAATGACAACGTCATGATACTACTCAATGTCAGTTGCGACGCTTTTGCAACAGTACCATGACTAATCATTCTAAGGTCATTACGTCTTTACCATATAAAAAGATAGATTATATTATAGAAACTGCATATATTTCATAATAATAATGTTTTACAGAAGTATTCAAAAGAAATACAACCGGGAATTGGCGCTCTGAGCACCAACCCCAACAAACTCAACAACAGAACTTTGGGTCAGATTAGGCATTGGATTGGTCACATTGTCTTCCACCACGTAGCACAGGACACATATGCTTATAAAATGTGGAGGAAATTGGAAGACATGTTCCAGGCCAAAACAGCTCAGAATAAAGCCTTAATCATGAGGCGTTTGGTGAACCTGAAGCTACGGAGTGGAACTTCCGTTGCAGAACACACCAACGAGTTCCAAAGCCTGGTGAACCAGTTTTCTGCAGTAGACATGCAACTGGCAGACGAAGTTCAAGCCCTCTTGTTACTCAGTTCTCTTCCTGATAGCTGGGAGACTCTGGTGGTTACTCTCAGCAACTCAGCTCCAGGAGGAAAACTTACAATACCTATGGTAAAATATGCCTTGTCAAATGAAGAAGCCAGAAGAAAAGACGTGGGCTCAGATCAAACAAAAGCCCTTGTCTCGGAGCAACGAGGAAGACAACATGAGAAACATCAAGGTGGGAGGAGAGGCATAAGCAAAAGCAGTGGCAGATCCAAGGACGGGAAAAAGACATACAAGTGCTTCCACTGTGGCATAGAAGGCCACTTGAAGAAAAATTGCCGGAAACTGCAACGGAGCGAGGGACAAGGCAATAACCAGCCGAAGAAGAATGATACGGAGACACGGGTAGTTACCACAGTAGATGTAGCTATATGGCCCGGAGGAAGAAGCATGCCTTCACACAGCAACACAGAATGTCGAGTGGGTGGTAGATACTGCAACATCCTACCACGTCACTCCTCACAAGGATTTCTTCATAACATACAAAGCATGAG